>OZ038479.1:7118101-7198101 GCA_964036315.1 Acanthosepion esculentum | reverse complement strand
TAGCTGGTCTTAGCTTGTCAGAGCTGCTCCAGGCCAGAGCCGGTCCAAGCTAGTCGTAGCCGTGATACTACCAGCGCAGGGACGAATGCCTGTGCCAGGTAAGTATCAGGAAGAATGGCAAGTAAGAATATGTTATTTTTGGGTGCAATGGTTATTGTAGCATGTCTGAGTCAGTGATTGTGGCTAACTAAGTTTTATTATAGGACAGATGAAGACCAGTCTTACCCTTCCCCCATTATTCGCCTGGTGCCCTATTTGTACTTATTTCCAATAAATATTAATAATTGTCTTAATTTATTCAATCCATTTCATATTTATTTATTTATTATTAATACTAATAATAAAAAATAACATAATAATAAAATTAAAATAGTAGTCGTCGTCGTCGTCGCTTGGGAAGACGACTTCGATATTTTTTAGCTTGTAAATGAACAAACCAATGCCCAAGGAAAAATAAGGGATAAAAAGAACTAAGAACATGAAATTGAGGCGAAAACAATCGTCCAGAATCCCAGCTCAGAGTACAAAGAAAAAAAAACCTCCAAACCGTGTAAAAAGCAAAAGCAACTTTGCAAAGTGCTCTAAGTAGAGCAAGGTATGTTCATGAGATCGATAAAAAATAGCATACCATGAATAAAAAAGGCCTTAAACTTGACGAAAATATTTTTTTATCGTTTAAATGTTAATATTATTATAAAGAGGAAAGATCAAAGTATTTTTTGAATATTTTTTTACATTTTTTAGTAATTTCTAGCACGTCCAAAGTTTTCGTTAAAAATCTTGAATTTTTTTGAATCAGAAAAATTGACAGAAATCAATCAGCTGTTTTTTTAACTTTTGTTTACAAAAGTGAATGCCGCCGTTTAAAATTCATTTAAAAAATCAATTAAATTTTTTTAAAATTATTTTAAGAAAATTAGAAATTATAAAGTTTATTTAATATACTTTGAAACAAAGATTGCTTACTTTCTGCACTGAAAAAAATGTTCTTTCAACTGGGAGAAAGCCTGTCTGAACTGCGGTGTTGATTGACGAGTGACATGTGCGTTATGTTACGTGAAAAAATTTATAGTACGGAAGGTCATAAGTGACAGTTTACCTTTACGTTAACAACTTATTTACCTCGTTATTTTAAGTTGGCATAGCATGAAAAATCGGCCTTACACTTGACGAAAGCAGAATTTTATCGCCAAAATGTTTGTTACTATTAAGAAGAAAGACCAAAATAATTTTTAATTATTTTTTAAATTTTTCTGTCTTTATTTAGAACGTTTTAACTTTTGATTGAAAAATCTTGTTTCTCGTCATCACCGGAACTCTAGTAAATAACATGGCAAATTTGTTGTCCATTTTTTTTTTTATGACACACATTAATTTTGAAAATCTTGCAAATTTTTGCAGAAATGATTGTCAAATTTTAATGAATCTTTCAGAAACTATTCAGGAATGCTAGACATCTTTTTCTACAAAATCACATACCCTTTTTATTTTATTTTTCATAGCCAAGTAAGAACAGCGGTTTAGAAATTCAATGCAATCGTTATCAGACGTTCATGATTTTTTTTTTAAAGTAAAACTTCCCCACACGTCTTTCACCAATCGTAAATGTAAAAATGTAAAGGCCGTTTAGTGTCGTTCAACATTTTTATACAAAATCAGGTCACGTGATGTTTTTATTGTATCATGTTTCTTCCGTGCCTCTGATTTATAGCGATTTTGATGACAGGTAGGGCAAGGAACAGTAAGATTATTCTTATTGGTGGTTCGTTTGTTGTAAAAACCTTGTGCTTTTTATAATCTGTACAGATACATGTACTTAAATAACCAATTAAATAAAGGATTTGAACCATCCTACTAATTTTACAATATTTAACAACTTTATGTAAAAATAATAAAATATTTTTTTTAAATAACAATTAATTCTTTTAAAAACTCATTTTTCATTGAAAAAGTTTTTTGCCTTCAGACAATATTATGCATATTGATAAAAACAAATAAAAGCATTTAAAATTAAATAGTATCTTTGTTTTATTGAGTTTTGTATGTTACAATTCAGAGCTGATTTTAGGTTTACGAGGGCGGATTTTTAAAAAAACAAAACATGATTTACTTTCCTCAAAGCCTTGTGTTTTTAACGAATATATATACTTGCGTGCTTTGACATTGAATTTTTAGAGTTTTCATTCATTTTTTTATGTGGGGGGTAATATATACATAAAAAATATATTTTTATAATGACTTTAAAAAAAAACAACATATTTATAATAATTTCCATCATTCCTGAATAGTTTCTGAAAGTTTCATTAAAATCTGACAGTTATTTCTATTTTGCAAGATTTTCAAAATTAATGTGTGTCATAAGAAAAAAATGCACAAAAAAATCGCCATGTTATTTACTACAGTTCCGGTGATGACGAGAAACAAGGTTTTTTCAATCGAATGTTAGAATATTCTAATAGACGCAGAAAAATTTTGAAAAATAATTAAAAATTACTTTGTTCTTTCCTCTTAATAGTAACATAAACAATTAGACGATAAAACTTTGTTTTCGGCAAGTTTGGCGTCTTATTCATCGAGCTATGCTCTTTTTTTTAGCGATCTCGTGGTAGTGCCTTAGAAAGAGCCAGGTAAACCTACCTAGCCGTTTCACCTACACGGATCGTTAGGGAACTAGGCTCTTTAGGTTCATATGTGCGTGGGTCTAGTTTAGTTTAACTCATAAATCCATAACCCTAGAAACATATTTTTAAAAAGTTAAATTTCTCGAAGTACCTTTTAACTACTCTTTTATTCATGCACATAAAATAAATACACACTACACTAATTAAAACGTGCTTTTAGAGTAAATATATTAAAATGAGATACAGGCAGTCAAAATTGTTAAAGAAATCATACATTTTTAATAAAGTTTTTTTTTTCTTACGTGGAATTATTTTATGCAAGGAACGAAATAATGTTGACACCGTTTTAATGATTTCCATTTTTATCAACGCTGACGTTTTGTATTGCGTTTTTTCTTGAATCTTCTTCCTTTTTTTGTTTTTTTTGGAGTTACTCTTTTATTCTTAACTAAGAAATCCTCAAAGGACAACCAAATTTGGAAAAGGAAACGAAAGACGCAAAAAATGTGTTGTTTGTTTTGAAATGTAAGTCGCAAAAATATTTTTTACGGAATTGTTTTCCATTTGTTTGTTGTATCACAATTTTTGTCTGTCTGTCTGGTACCTCCACGAGATCGCTAAAAAAAGAGACTGATGAAAAAGACGCCAAACTTGACGAAAACAAAATTTTATCGTCTAAATGTTTATGTTATTATTAAGAGGAAAGATCAAAGTATTTTGGGGGTATTTTTTTTTTTACATTTTTTTAATCGTTCCTAGCACGTCCTAAATTTTCGTTAAAAATCTTGTTTTTTTTTGCGGGGGGGGGGCCAGCAAAATTGACAGATAATCAATCATGGCAACCATTTTTTTCCATTTTATAAAAAAAAAAAATGACAATCTCAGTTTGAAATTCTTCTAAAAATCAATTAACATTTTTTCAAAAGTTATTTTATTTAAAAAAATCAGAAATTATAATGTTTATTTAAAATATTTTGAACCGAGCAAAATAAAGGGTTCAGTTCGACATTCCAACCACCTGAAGAAGGCTGGAGTGTACAATGGCCAAAAAATGTACATAATACCTCATCTCAGAAATATAGACAGATACTGAAAGGCTGAAACGTTGTAATAAATATGACAACAAAAATGAGGACAATAGTCCCAATAATGTAAATAGTGTACATAATACCTCATCTCAGAAATATAGACAGATACTGAAAGGCCAAATATTGTAATAAATATGGTGACAAAGATGAGGACAATAGTCCGAATAATGTAAATAGTGTACATTATACCTCATCTCAGAAATATAGACAGATAATAAAAATCTTGTTTTTTTTGTGTGTGTCAGCTAAATTACTAAAAAATCAATATTTCGTCTATTTTTTAGGATATTGTAAACATTCAATACTTAGCTAAAAAAAGAGTATACCCTGATGAAAAAAGCCCCTGAACTTGATAAACAATTTTTTTATTGTCTAAATGTTTATCATGTTATTATTAAAAGGAAAGACCAAAGTAGTTTTTGATTATTTAAAAAAAAATTTAATCCTTCCTAGCATGTCCAAAATTTTAGATAAATATTTTGGGTTTTTTTTTTTGAGTCAGCAAAATTTACATAAAATTGATCATGTCAGCCATTTTTGACAACTTTGTAACCAAATGTAAAATTCTCCATTTAAAAATCTTGCAAAATTATGCTCTTTTGGAAAGTTATTTGAGGAAAATTAGAAAATTTAAACTTTACTTAATGTAATTTGAAATAAACATAACAGAAAAAAAATTTAGTTGGAAATAAGAGAATGTCCGGGGAATTTATCAGATGGAAGGGCAGAAGTGTCAGTATTTTTTAATTTTAAGTGATCAAGCTTAATTAACTATAGAGTACTTCATAAAAATTAAATCCTTTCAAATTTAAATTTTGTAAAAATAGATCTTTTAATAAGAGTGTTTCCAGAGAGGCTCGTATTCAAAATTAATTTTAAAATATTTACCAACTTTATCACATTTTGTATTTAAAATTTAAAAAAAAAGAAAACGATACTTGTAAAAATTCATTTTTCATTGGAAAAATATTTTGGCTTCAGACAATAATGTACTTAAATATTTTTCACAAAAGCCATTAAAAGCTTTTCTAATAATGTCTTAGGTTTATTTTACAATTCAGAGCTAAATTTTGGGTAGAAACCCTCGTAGATTTACAAAAAAAATTGATGATTTATATTCTTCAAAATCTTTTGCATTTAATTAAAATAATCACAAAAATACACATAGTTGAATTTTCAAGTTTTCATGTCACGTGATGTTTTTATTGTATCATGTTTCTTCGGTTTATTTTTTGAGGGATGGTGGTAATAGATGTAAAAAAAAAAATAATTTTACCATGACTTTCTAAAAAAACAAACATTTCTAAAATAATTTCATTCATTTTTGAATAAGTTCTGAAAATTTCATTAAAATCCGACAATTATTTGATTTTTACAAGAATTTCCAAATTAATGTTTTTTCAATCCGCTGACATAAAAAAAACAAGATTTTTAACCAAAATTTCAAATGTGCTAGAAAGGAATAAAAAATTTAAAAAAATAATTAAAAATATTTTTGTCTTTCCTCATAAACATTTTAATGATGAAATTTTGTTTTTATTAAGTTTTGGACCATTTTAACTCAAACTTTGTGGGGTTTTTGTGAATTATCGAACATACCTATAAAAATGCTTGGAATTGTTTTTTTTCTAAAGGTCTGATAATCCATAGAAAACGAATCAATCAAAGAAATATCAACGTATATAGTGTTGGGGCTAAATTAATAACATCAGGCGAATTTATCGGATGGAAGGACAGAAGTGTCAGTATTTTTGAATTTTAAGTAAACCAGCTTTAAATGCTTTGAATTTTTTTCAGTCTATTCAAGCATAAATTGTTGGTGAAACAGAATAAATATTGAAGGGGCTTTATGGCCACATAATGTTGAATCACTCGTCCCCTGTGCGATCACTGAACTTAGGCAACATCGAGCCTGGTAAGTACATAAATGGTTGATTGCTTGGGATTACCAGCTGCATTAAAGTTGCATGTGTGGCTAGTGTAATGGCCAATGGCTGCATTAATCGGAGAGCTGAGTTCCAATTCCTGTTGGTTTTGTTATATTCATTTACGTGCAAAATACCTTTGGAAAATGTAACAATTATGTTAAAAATTTATTTAATTGAAGCCATAAAATTGTGTTCAAAATATTTAGATTCTGGCATTAAATAACCCATACAGATTGATATGCCGCTAAACAAAATCACCCAACCTACATCTTTGCTCCTGTTTTGACATTAATGCTATTAAATCTTCGCCTTACTGTGCTTACATTCAGTGCAGACTTGCCATAAACATTCAATAACCTACACAACATTTGCATCTCCTTGTCCTTTCAAAAACTAATTCTCTGCTACCTTTCTGTATGTGTGGAGAATTGTTTGGGGACCTTGTGGCATATTGTGCTCCAGTTCCCTGTATTTGGCTCTTTCAAAAAGTGTGGTTGGTTCAGCACAAGACTTTACTTTAAATGATGGGTGTGGTTAGTCTGGGTGTTGGTTCTAAGAACTGAGGTGCTTGACCCTCATACATCAGTTCTCTGTATTCAGCTCTTCCAAAAAGTGTGGTTGGTTCAGCACAAGACTTAACCACTATAATCAAATGATCTGTGTGGGTCGTCTGGCTATTGGTTTCAAGGAACTGAGCTTCTAGGTCCTCAGAGTCCAGTGTGTATAGACACACACACACACACACACACATGAACAGGATGGAATAATGGATCATGGCATAGATTGAGGAATTGGAGAGCTGAGTTTAAATTCCATTCAAGTTCACTGCCTTCACTTGCAAGCAAATACTTCGGAGAAAGGCATCCTCCAGCTATGGATTAAATAGCAGGACAGTCTGAGATCTATAGTCTTGGATGGCAATCAATCTGTAAGAAGGACACCGCTGAATTCATTACATGGGGGTGGTCATTTTGGGACCTTATGCCCCAGTTCTCCGTATTTGTCTCTACAAGTGAGGTTCATCCTAAACAAGCCTCACCGCAAATCATATTGTGAACAGTACTGGCAGTCCGATACTAGGAACGGGGTTGCTATGCTTTCATATGTTGAAAACAACCGGAGAGTCCAGAGAATTAAAATAGAAATTTTAAATAAAAATATCTTTTCAGTATCTCTCTATATTTCTGAGATGAGGTATTATGTACACTATTTACATTATTTGGACTATTGTCCTCATCTTTGTTGCCATATTTATTACAACGTTTTGGCCGTTGTATGCTCCAGCCTTCTTCAGGTGGTTGGAATGTCGAACTGAACCCTTTATTTCGCTCACTGGGTAGACTGTTTTAGTTCCACGTGTCATGTCTAATGGATGTCAGTTATCAGTTATCTCCTGTTAATTCTCCTCTTCAAGTTCTCCACCGCCTTAACCAAGTATCGAACTCACAATTCTTTGGGTCCTGTCACTGGATCTAACCAATGCTTTTATCCACAGTGTCCTTAAAGACATCTGTGTATGAATTTCTGGGACTTAAAACTTAGTGCCTTCAGCAACCATTTTTACCAGTTCTCATATTGCAATTTTTGCTGTTATCATTGCATGTTTTTTTACCAGAGCTCGTATTGCAAATTTCATTGGTATTTTTTCTTTTCTCTGACACTCCTTATTACTGGTTCCTATATTGTATTCATTTCTATGCTTGGTTGGCTCGGGAGATTTTTCTGGACTAGCATATGTGCTGATTCCTTGAGTTTACAAATTTTTCAATGAAGTTCTTTGTTTATAATTTCATGATAATTGGACGATATGGGTTAGGGACAGTGAAATCTTGTAAAAGACACACGATCAGATTATAGTAATTTTTAATTAATTTAATTTTATACTATCATTTAATATTTATTAGTTAGAATGAATTCTATTTTAGTCCCACCCTAACATTAAAGCATTAAGTAATTATTATAACCAAAGTTCATTGTTAATTTTTTTGAAATCTCATATACTTGTATTTTGATTCGTCATTCCAGCTTATGTAACAGCGGTGAGGTGTCTGATTGATTTGAATCTTTTAAAACCGTTTGTTATACATTCAACACCATCACTTGATAAAACATCAGAAGTGTTGAAACAAAATGGCTATTTTTGTAGGGATTTTATAACATTTTTAGGTTATAATTTTCCAATAAATGATATATAAGTATGAATTTATTTTTAAATGCAATGGCATCTATTATTTTTTCATTTTTCTATTTATTTGCAAGAAAAGTATCTTAAAACTGGTTTTGAGTATTCACTTAGTGTGCTTCAGACATCTTGTAGGGTAGCACTCCAACCTGCTAATACTTTTTGTAGCAGGGCTCAACCAGTAGGTAGATTTGCATCTTGTCATTTTAGAAATATATTTTCTTTTTCATTTTCTTTACAGGTGTTTAACTTGAAAAATGTCCGTCCATGAATGAAAATCATTTTCCAACAGAGAAAACATGGACAAAATTAACAAAGAAGAAAATAATAGTGAACTTTGTGAATCTCCATTTTCAAATAGTTCACAGTCACAAAGACATTTGAAAAGACACATGGGAGAGAAACCATATTCTTGTGAAATTTGCAAATCTTCCTTTTCACAAAACTCACATTTGGTGCGACATGTGAGAACACACACTGGTGAGAAACCACATTCTTGCGAAATATGTGGCTCTGAATTTGCACACACTTCCAATTTGAAGAAACATATCCAGACACACACGGGTGAGAAACCCTATTCTTGTGAAATATGTGGATCCTCTTTTTCAAACACTTCAAATTTGAAGAAACATATCCGGACACACACTGGAGAAAATCCTTATTCTTGTGAAATGTGTGGATCTGAATTTACAAACTCTTCAAATTTGAAGAATCATATCCGGACACACACTGGAGAGAGGCCCTATATTTGCAAAGTGTGTGGATCTTCCTTTGCAGAGAAATCATCTTTGGTAAAACATATAAGAACACACACTGGTGAGAAACCATATTATTGTGAAATTTGCAAATCTTCCTTTTCACAAAACTCACATTTGGTGCAACATGTGAGAACACACACTGGTGAGAAACCACATTCTTGCAAAATATGTGGATCTGAATTTGCAAACACTTCAAATCTGAAGAAACATATCCAGACACACACTGGTGAGAAACCCTATTCTTGTAAAGAATGTGGATCCTCTTTTTCAAACACATCAAATTTGAAGAAACATATCCGGACACACACGGGAGAGAAGCCATATCAATGTAAAGTGTGTGGGTCATCCTTTGCAGAGAAGTCAGCTTTGGTGAAACATATAAGAACACACACTGGAGAGAAACCATATTATTGTGAAATATGTGGATCTTCTTTTTCAACAAGATCATCTTTGGTACAACATAATCGAACACATACAAGAGAGAAACCACACTCTTGTGAAGTATGCAAATCAACCTTTTCACAGAGGTCAGATTTGATGCAACATATGAGAACACACACTGGAGAAACCCTATTCTCGTGAAGAATGTAATTCTTCCTTTTCAGAAAGATCGTCCTTGGTGCAACATATATGAACACACACTGGAGAGAAACCTTATTGTTGTGACTTATGTGCATTTCACTTTTCAAGACTTTCCAATTTAATGTAGCATATACAAGTAAACACTTGAGAAAAACTATATTCATATTAAAAATTTTGCTCCTTTCAATGGTTCTCAGTAAATTGCAGTCCTCATGCTTTCATGTTGACAATTATAGAATTGAGCTGCAATCTTCTGATTGTATGGCTATCATTAAAAAGTAAAAAAGCAATACAAGGCTGCTTCCTTTTTCATTCTGCCAAGATTGATTGCTATAAGTATGGATATTAATTTCAGCTTCTCATAAGAAAATTATGCTAAATATTTATGTATTTATAAAAAAAATATATCTGAAAAAGTTTTTAATAAGAATGTATTCAGTTTTTTCTTAACAATTGTATATTTTCCTAAAATACATATTTCTGATGGTACTAATGTATTTTTTTTTATTTCAAAGCAATAAATACTCAAGGTTGTTATTGAGTGAGAAAAGAATAATAAAAAACAGGAATTAAGAAAAGAGAAGATGATTTATTTTTATTTTTTAATCATTTCACCCCAAATAAGGCAGTCTAGTCACTAAGATGCAAGGAGGTTACTGAGTGTGAAAGACTGTGAGAAAAAAAACCCATTATGAAGGATAGAGAACAATAAGAAAATAAAAAAACTGGAATGAAAAAGATAGAAGATAAAAATCGACATTGAATTTAAACTTTTGAAGATTAATGTTGTTTGTTAAGTAGGAAAACAGAAGAGAGTTCCACAGGCGATCAGTGCAAGAAATGAATCTTTTAGCAAAGAACTTATGGTTCCATCAAGCCATTTCAACTGTAAAGTGATAAGTCCTTGGTGCCAATTTGGTAGCATGCTTAAATTTATAAATTTGAGTTACCATAGAGGAGAGGTTATCAGAAGAATTTTTATATTTTGTTTTCACTTTGACCGCTCAGTAGACATTTTGAGATTACCAACATTTTCAACTAAGTTAATTATTAATGCAGGTTGTAAATATTAACACCGACAGATTTTGTAAACAGAACGTGTAGCTGCGTCTGTTTGAAGAAAAAAGGAGATTGTGCCATCATGACAGAATTTTCATATTTTTTTAAATTTTTAATTTTGAAGTAATTTTCACAAAATGGCAAAATCAAAGTAGCCCATCATTGAGGTGAAGTCATAAATTGAAATTTTTTTCAAAGAAGGCGACTGTCAAAGACAAATTGCCAAGAAGTTGAAGATTTCTAGACACGAGTCGCAATATTCATACAGCTGGAAACTTGTGTAGGTGTTGATAGAACAGTAGTTTGAAAAGTTCATCAAAAGTATTCCCATGAACATAGTTTTAGAAAAGGTACAGTAAAGTTACATCATACCAGGAAAGGTGCATAATGAGAAATGAAAAGGGACTGAAGCCAAGATGTCAGGTCAGGACCAATAACATTGCAGATTCTTCTTTGTAGTTTATCAAGAAGCTCTAATCTTTTGATCATAATAACTACAGTGTATTTGCTCTTATTTCTTCATCTTTTTCCAAGCTCCTCCTTTCAATACTAGTAAAATATTATGCTCAGTTTTCAATGTATCTACTGCTAAATTAGACCCTATTGTTGCATGTGCCTCTATTTATATATGGGGTAAATTTAAAGTGTAGAATTCTACAAAAAAAAAAAATTAGAATCTATATCTCTAAAGCTAACTATATGGTTAAGGTACGTAGATGACACCTTCATACTCTGGCCACACCAGGAAGATGTTCAGGTTCTACTGGACCATGTGAACTCAATAAGACCTTTGATAGAGTTCATAATGGAGAAAGAGAGTAACAACACACTCCCATTCCTGGATGTTCTAATATCTCGAACAGAGCATGGGTTCAAGACATTCGTAAATCGACATTCACCGGACAGTACCTCAATTTCAACTCCCACCATCCATACAGCATAAAGAAACGGATTGTCCGCTGCTTAAAACACCGAGCAAAAGTCGTAAGTGGCGACCCAGAGACATTACATAAAGAATTGGTCAGTATAAGTAGTATCCTACAATGTCACAACTACCCGGGGTACATGGCAGCAGCCCCCCAAAACTGGGATAGGCAGGTACAAGAGGAGGAGGAGGAGGAGGACAAGAACACTCAGAAAACAGTCTGCCTGTCTTATGTGAAGGGGTTATCAGAAATTACAAAGGATCTGCAGTCCATATAACATCAGGACAACCTTCAAAAGCTTGACGACACTTCACAGATATCTCTCCCGAGTGAGACATCCCCATAGAAGAGGACATGACTAAAGACTCTGTGTACGCTATCCCATGCAGCTGCGGAAAGAAATATAAAGGAGAGACAGGCCGCCCCCTTATGGTGAGGCTTCAAGAACACCAGAAAGCTGTAACACAAGGGGAAGTGGAAAAATCAGGCGTTGCTGACCACATATGGAGAGAAAAGGGAGATCACCGCCCTCTGTGGGATCAGATTGAGATCATAGACAAGGAACGCCATTGGAAAATTTGTAAACTTAAGGAATCAGCACATATGCTAGGCCACAAAAATCTCCTGAGCTGACCAAGCATAGAAATGAATACAATATGGGAACCAGTAATAAGGAGTACCAGAAAAAAGCGATAATAACAACAAAGTTGCAATATGAGCTCTGGTAAAAATATGAATGATAACAGCAAAAAATTGCAATAAACCTAATGGTAAAATGGTTGCTGAAGACATTAGATTTATAATACCTAGAAATTCATTCACAAGGACACATGGCACAGTGGATAAAGGCGTTGGTTAGATCCAGTGACACTGACTCAAAGAGTGTGAGTTCAATACCCGGCAGTGGAGAACTTTCAGAGGTAAATTAAACTGATAACTGACATGGAACTAGAAATATATATATATATGAGTTAGATGTAAAATTTCTATTCTCTCAAAATTTAAATTGTTTGAGGAAGGCACATTAAATTGGTTAACTTGACGGAAGTTATATATTGATATGGAAGGGGGAGAAGAGAAAGAAGTCATGAAAAAAAGTGTCATTAACTTTCTTTGGAATGAAAGGCCCGAAATAGATGCTGTTGTTTTTACTTTGAGTGTTCATAAAAATTATAATGTTTGATATCTCTCTCGAGTGAGACCCCCCATAGAGGAGAACATGGCTAAAGACTGTGTGTACGCTATCCCGTGCAGCTGCGGAAAGGAATATAAAGGAGAGACAGGCCGCCCCCTCAAGTTAAGGCTTCAAGAACACCAGAAAGCTGTAACGCAAGGGGAAGTAGAGAAATCAGGCGTGGCTGACCACATATGGAGAGAAAAGGGAGATCACTGTCCCCTGTGGGATCACGTTGAGATCATAGACAGGGAACACCATTGGAAAATTCGTAAACTTAAGGAGTCAGCACATATGCTAGGCCACAAAAATCTCCTGAGTCGACCAAGCATAGAAAAAAATACAATATGGGAACCAGTAATAAGGAGTGCCAGAGAAAAGCAATGATAACAAAGTTGCAATATGAGCTCTGGTAAAAACATGGAATGATAACAGCAAAAATTGCAATGTGAGCACTGTTAAAAAATGGTTGCTGAAGACATTAGGTTTATAATACCCAGAAATTCATACCCAGATGTCCTCAAGGACACATGGCACAGTGGATAAAGGCGTTGGTTAGATCCAGTGACAGACCCAAAAGAGTGTGAGTTCAATACCCGGTTAAGGCAGTGGAGAACTTTTCAGCAGGAGATAACTGATAACTGACATCCATCAAACATGGCTCGTGGAACTAGAACAGTCTACCCCAGTGATCGAAATAAAGGGTTCAATAAAGGGTTCAGTTCGAAATTCCAACCACCTGAAGAAGGCCGGAGCGTACAACGGCCAAAACATTGTGACAAATATGGCGACACAGATGAGGACAATAGTCTGACTAATGTAAATACTGTCCTTTACACTTACATGAATTTTCTCTTGCACAGCAAAACTGTTAAAAAATTATTATCTATTAATGCTTTCTTTTCAGAGAACTTTGATAGTCAAAGAGAGACAACTCTCGTCTTACTCTTTGCATGCTTTTTCATACATATTCTTTATTGTATGCATTGTTGAATACAATTTTTATATACAGTGTAACCCGGATATAAGAGCAACCCGGATATAAGAGAGATTTAATCTGGTCCCAAATTAGAGCCTGTGTTAATAAAACAAAATAGACCAAACCCGGATATAAGATAAACCCGCATATAAGATACTTCGTCTCCGGTCCCGACAACTCTCTTATATCCGGGTTACACTGTATATTGATACCTTTGCCTTGTCCTTTCTTCACAGTTTGCTTTCCTAATCAAAATTAAATAAATGTGGTGGAAGTCCACCACAATATGATGATTCCAAATTAAATACCTTTTTTTAGATACTTTTTTTTTTAACTACACAGTAATCTAAAAATTTTAAATATTTTTCAACATTCTAATATTTTCATGTATTTTAGGTACTTTGCTTTTATGAAAGAAATGTTAGAAAATTACTAATAAATTTTTACATTCACCTATAAAAATTCTAATTATTTTTTAAATACCGGGGTTACTTTTATTTTTATTTATTTTATATAATTTGTGGAATGCGTAGTGATTTCAAAAACAGATATAGCTGTAAAAGAAGTAAATAGGCCAAATTTTATGATTGCGCCACCAGAAATCTTGAATAGTAGTCAGTGCAGAATAAAAGAATTCCTGTAATGGAGGACGAATGACCAACAAGAAGTCCGATTATTTCTTGTCGATAACTCCAACACGGCTAGGTTTCTTCATAACTTAATTGTTAATTCGAGTTCAGCATTGTACATTTACACAGAATTATGAAGACTTCGGAGAATTTTAAGAAATATTTAGCGCGGGTGTTCAAAAGCAAATTTACCTGTATTTTTTTATTTACAATAACTCTTCTCAATATTCATTGTTCATAAAAAAAAATTTTAAGATAATAATCTTTTACACAAAAGCAATGAAAAGCGTTTCTTTTCTAATAATTGTTCTTATGGCTGAAGGAAGCACTACAAAAAAGCAATTTCTAGAATTTCATAAAAAATTAAATAAGTAGGTGGCAACAGATGTAAAAATAATATTTTCCCCAAGATTTAAAGTAAAAAGGTTTCTAAAAATAATTTCATTCATTTGTGAATAACTCCTGAAGGTTTCATTAAAATTCGACAATTATTTGAATTTGATTTTTGCAAGAATTTTCAAATCAATATTTTTCAGTTTACCACAAAAAGCGCCCAGGTTTTTCACATATTAATTACCATCAACCTCTTTTAATCAAAATGTCGAACATTTTAGAAAGAAAAAAATATAATTTAATAATAAAAGATCATTGTTAATTTTATTCTATCTTTCGTGGTGTTTTGTTTTGCTTACCGATAAAATACGTTTAAATTTCATCTACATAAACAACGTGTGGAACGATTTTATATCGGGAACAAAATAATATTGACACCGTTTTAGTGATTCGGCTGTTTTTCAGACGAGACATTTTGATGGTTGCATTGTTTTTCCCTTTCTTGAAACTATTTTGCCACTTATAAATTATTTTTATGAATTCAACGAACTATACAGAAATTCTATATATTGACTGAAAAATCCTGAGAAGACAACTAAATTCGGGAACCATTTTAAAAAAAAGATAAAAAACATACTTATATTTTTTCTGATTTGTTTTCTCATCTGAAACGTAAGTAATTGACTGATAACTTTTTAGTTTTTATTGATAAAGTTTTAGGTACCTCCAAAAATTCGGTATACCTAAGGGTTTTTTGATAAAAGAAAAATCCTTTCAGAAACTTTCCAACCTCTTCAATTGAAAGCTAAAAAGCATTAAATTTTCTAATTCCAGAAAAAAATAAAAATACTGTCGAGTATTTCAAATAGAAATTTGAATGATTTTTATTCGATTCTTCCGAAAAAAACAATCGAAACGGCCATTTTTAACTTTTTTTTTTTTTTTTTTTTTAGAGAAATGTAAACGAACTTATTTTTCAGTTTTAAAATTCCCGCTAAAATAAGATATACATTTCTGAAATGTTACTTTCGTAAAATTAGCAAATTTAAAGTTAAATTAATCTGTTCTGAAACAAAAATCACTTATAGCATAAAATTTTCTAGACAAACATTTCTTGACCTCGGGGTCTTGTTATTTTCACGTCTCTATCGATAATTTGATTGTTGAATGTGTTGGCAGGTTTAGTACGGTACATCAAGTGACATAACGGTTTTTTTGTTTCTTATAATAATTTAAAATACTATAAAAATCTCTTGTAGCTATCACGACGAGATCGCTGAAAAATGAGCATAGCAGGAAAGGCCTTAAACTTGACGAAAACAAAATTTTATCGTCAAAATGTTTATAGTTTTCATTTAAGAGGAAAGAACAAAGTAATTTTTAATTATTTTTCAAAATTTTTCTGTTTTTATTAGAGCATTCTAACTTTTGATTGAAAAACCTCGTTTCTCAGCATCAGCAGGGGTCCTACTAAATAACATTGCGGATTTTTGTGTATTTTTAGTTAATGGCAGTCATTAACTTTGAAAATCTTGCAAAAATAAAAATAATTGTCGGATTTTCATGAAACTTTCAGAAACTATTCAGAAATGATGGAAATTATTATAAATATGCTTGTTTCTTTTTTTAAAGTCATGGTAAAAAATTTTTTTATATTTATTACCCCCCCCCCCATAATTAATTTCATGAAAACTCATGAAATCTTAAAACGTACAGCGATAGAGATTAATTAGTTAAAAGCACAAGACCTTGAGGAAAGCAAATCATTTTTTCTTTTTTTAGTTGACACCCGTCTACCTTAAAATCAGCTCTGAATTGTAACATACAAAACTCAATAAAACAAAGATATTATGTAATTTCAAAAGCTTTTAGTTGCTTTTACTTGTTTGTATGACTATAGATAATATTTTCTGAAAGCAAAAAACGTTTTCGATGAAAAATAAATCTTTTACAACAATTATTTGTTATTTCTTAAATTATTTTATTGTTAAATTTATGTTTATTGCTTAAAGTTGTTAAATATTTTAAAATTAATCAAAATCGCGTACACTACACATTAGTCAATGGTGTTATTAAGTAGATAAATATCATTTACAGATTATAAAATAAAGCTGGTTACAATCAGAAAGTTGCTTCTAGCTAAAAATCTAATAACTTTTTTTTTTTTTTTGTGCCCCAAAATAGCTAAAAATCAAATATACGGAAGACCGGAAGCACCATGAAAACAATAGTCCGTCACGTGGTTTGCGTTGGTAGTAACAAACATTTTGACGATAAAATTCTGCTTTCGTCAAGTTTAAGGCCGTTTTTATCAAGCTATGTCTACTTAAAAATAACTAGGTAAATAAGTTATTCACATAAAGCTAAGCTGTCACTTGTGACCTTCCGTACTCTAACTTTTCCTCCCGTAAGATGAAATCACGCACATGTCACTTGTCAATCAACACCTCTGTTAAGCCCGGTTTCCTATCGTTTGAAAGTACATTTTTTTTCAGCTCAGAAAGTAAGTAATGTTTGTTTCAAAATGCATTAAATAAACTTTATAATTTCTAATTTTCTTAAGTCAATTTAAAAAAAAATTCATAATTGATTTTTTTCAACGAATTTTAAAGGTAAAACTTTTGTAAACAAAAGTTTTAAAAAATGGCTGACGATCGATTTTCTGTCAATTTTGCTCATAAAAATAAATTGATAATTTTTAACGAAAATTTTGGACGTGTTCAAAATTATTAAAAATATTCAAAAAATACTTTGATCTTTCCTCTTGATAATAATATAAACACTTAGACGGTAAATAATTATTTTTATCAAGTTTAAGTCCGTCTATGCTCATTTTTCAGCAATCTCGTGGTGTTTGCTACATTAATGAGTTACCTCTATCTCTTTCATTATTTAATAGCTAAGATAATAACTAATTTTATTTAAGTTATTACATTTTTAATTTAATAACTAATAAAATTATTATTATATTAATAATTAAAACATCTCACTGAGTTATTGTTTAATTTGATAAATGAGATAATTTTATTATCTCAATTTCATTTTTAATTTAGTAACTGAGAGGGTGATAAGACCTTTACATATCAAGGGGCTTTGCCCAAATAGAAGACGAGCTTTGAAACATGTGAGGTTTTAACCATAATGTCATTTATGAGATATCATACTAACAAAAAATATAACATTTTGATGCACAGGAAAAAAATCTTTTTAATTATGGTAAAAAGTTTTGGCAGCATTATTTGTATTAAGCTTTTAATTTTCGCTTAGTAAATATAGTCTTCACTTAAAAAACTTAATAACCAACCCCATTCGCTGCATGAAAGAATTTTAAAACATTTTTTAAAATTAGAGAAAAATGAAAAATAAAATTAAAAGAAAAATGCAAACAATTCTTCTAAAAATTCTTTGTTCATGGAAAAAAATTTTTTTCTCCAGATAATAATGTCCTTAATGTATATTATTTATAAAAGCAAATAAAAGCCTATCTAATTTGATAAGTAGAGAGTTTATTGCAGTTTTTATTTTACGATTTGGAGCAAGTTTAAAAAAAGTTGACTGTAGTTGTGAAAAAAAAACAAAACAAATTGATTATTTAATTACTCCAAGGAGTCCTTCTTATAAGTAATATATAACAATTTGCGAACTCTTTGAAATTCTAGAAAATTTCATAAAATTAATTGGGGGGGGGGTAACATATGTAAAAAAAAAAATATATACTTTTACCAAGATTTTCTAAAAATAAAAATTTAAAAAATAAATTCATTCATTTTTGAATAAGTCCTGAAAGTTTCATTTAAATTGGACAATTATTTGATTTTTGCAAGAATTTCCAAATTAATGAGCTTCCACTGAAACTGCTACATTAAAAAGGCAATGACCACAAGTCTTAGTGAATTAACAAAAAAAAAAAGAAAGATTTTTTACCCAAATTTAGAATGTGTTAGAAAGAAGGAAAAAAATATTTAAAAAATCCTTCGTTCTTTCCTCTTAATAATAACATAAACATTTTAATGATGAAACTTTGTTTTTATTAACTGTTGGACCTTTTATCATTATGCTATACTGATTTTTTAGCAAATTTTTGGAGGTACCTAATTGCAATTTTGTTCATTCATGCTTATTTAAGACATCATTATTTATTGATATCGGCAAAATTCGAAGAAAAATAAAAATACCATTTACGTATTTAAACCAAATGCCTCCTTTTTAGTCCAATTTTGATTTCATTTGCAAGATAATAGCAAGCTAGGAACCTTTATGCATTCGCTAAAAAATGAGCATATAGGTCTGTTCAATACTTTGCTAAAAAAGAAAGCTTACCCAGATGAAAAAAGACCCCGAACTTGAGTAAACAATTTTTATCACCTAAATGTCTGTTATTATTAAGAGGAAAGACCAAAAAGTATATTTTGAATATTTTAAAAAGTTTTTTAATCCTTTCTAGCATGTCCAAAATTTTGGTTGAATATCTTGTGTTTTTGAGTCAGCAAAATTTACATTAAAAAATCGATCATGTCAGCCATTTTTGACAACTTTGTAAACAAATGTGAAATTCTCTGTTTAAAAATCTTATAAAATTCAATTATAATTTTTTCAAAGGTTATTTTACGAAAATTCAAAATTTTAAAGTATGCTAATGTAGTTTGAAACAAACGTTACTTAATTTTTTAGCAGAAGAAAATTTAGCTGGAAATAAAAGAAGCATGTCTAATCATAATGATTGGTTTTGGAGGTGTGAATTAATGTATTGTGCCTCTGTAGTTTTGCTGGAATCATTTTTAATACATTTTTTTTGGCATATTAAAAATTATTGTAAAAATAGAAACGCTTTGCTGATTGTAATAAGCTATCAAATTTAAGATCTGTAAAAATAGATCTTTTAATAAGAGCATTTCCTGAGATACTCATCTTCAAACTTAATTTTAAAATATTTAACAACTTTATCACATTTTGTATTTAAAATTGAAAAAAAGAAAACAATTCTTGTAAAAAATCATTTTTCATTACATAAATATTTTGGCTTCAGACAATAATGTCCTTAACAAATATTATTCATAAAAGCTATTTTAATTAAATAATGTCTTAGTTTTATTGGATTTTACATTTTGCAATTCAGAGCTAAAGTTTGAGTAGAAATGCTTTGTGATTTATAAAAAAACATTGATAATTTATATACTTCAAAAATTTGCATCTAATTAAAAAATTATAATACACATATTCGACTTTTCATTAAATTAAGTCGGGGGGATAATGGAGATAAACAAAATTTTACCATGATTTTCTTAAAAACAAACATTTTTCAAATAATTTCATTCATTTTTTAATAAGTTCTGAAAATTTCATTAAAATCTGACAATTATTTGATTTTTGCAAGAATTTCCAAATGAATGTGTTTTTCAACTCGAAAAAGGGCTAAATAAAAACTAATGCTAAAATATTATGCTACCTCTGACCGAAAAAAAGATTTTCAACCAAAATTTCAAATGTGCTAGAAAGGAATAAAAAATTTAAAAAAATAATTAAAAAATACTTTGGTCTTTCCTCAGAAACTTATTCACAGTAAAATTTTGATTTTTATTAAGTTTGGGGCATTTTCATCATGTAATGCTAAGCTGTTTATTGGCAAATTATTGAACAAACCTAAATGATGAAAAAAAGTTTGAAAAAGAGGTTAAAATCTTTATTATAAAAAACCAAAAGATCTTTTGATGAAATTATATTTTTTGATCCGTTTTAGTTTTTACTATAGGACATTTAAAATTTTGGTTAATAATCTTGTTTTTTGTTTTTTTTGCATCAATTTGTATAAAATTTAAATGTCTTTTTGTGGTGAAAAACATTGAATTTGAAATCCTTGCAAAAATAAAACTAATTGTCAAGTTTTAATGGAACTTTGAGGACTTATTCACAAATGAATTAATTTTTTTGAAGTGACGATTTTTTCATTTTTAGAAAATTTTTGTAGTAATATTTTACGAAATTTCAAATTCTTTTTTGTAGAATAGATTCCGCCACTACTTCACTTAAAAATGAGCATACCATGATGAGAAAATATCCCAAAGTTGATAAAAAAAAGTTTTATTGTCAAAGATTTTATATTATTATTAAGAGGAAAGATGAAAGTATTTTTATCATTTTACATTTTTTAAGCCTTTTTAGATAAGAACCTCTACTAATTCATGATGCCTAAGGTTTAAAATGAATTTTTATAAAAGAAAAAACTTTAATTTCAGCATTAATTGAACGTCAAAGGATTAAATTTACTATTTCCAGTAAGCAAAATCCTCTGGTGTATTTCAAACATTAATTATATTGATTAGAATCAATTTTTATTTTTGTCGTCTTTCTACACAACAGTATAAACATTGATGATAAGCTGATTGGTGATTGTAAAAAGAGTAGTGCATCTAAGTTTATCTGGTATTTCCAAGCAGGTACTCGCCTAATTACTGACCAGACTTGATGTTGCTTAACTTTGGTATTTATATGGGAACAGTTGTTTCAAAGTGATATGGTGTTCTGGGTAAGACGATAAACTACGTCCAGCAGCAAGGCCTCTGATCAGGAGGTTTTGTGGAGCGTGGAACAACCTCTTAATTGCTTGTGTTCTCAGGTCCATCCTGACCTAGGGTGGTAGCAAATGTTAAGGACCCAGCTATGGGCAAATAGTTAACCCCCAAACTGGGGTCAAAACATGACGAAAGTGTAAAAATAGGTTTTAATACCAGCAATACATTTTTGAGGAAAAAATATTACCAGCAATGAAAGTTTTGTTGGCATTAAATAACCCTTTGAGGTTGATATGCCACAAAACAAACCAAATCAAAGTGATATGGCTATCAACTCCATTCACAAACTAGTCAGAGAATCATTTTGAATATATGAAGAATCGTGTCATCTTGTCACTGAAAACTTGAATAATCTGACTTTTAAAATTGTTATAACTTTCTTTGTATTCTGTGTATAAACTTGATTTTTTGTAGACTAATAAAGGAAGGAATGAGAAATATTTTGATGTAATGTAAGTACTTCCACTAATTCGCAATACCTAAGTTTTAAAATTAATTTAAAAAAATGAAGAAGCTTTCATTTTAGCTTTAATTGAAAGCTAAATGATTAAAATTACTATTTCCAGTAAGCAAAATATCCAGTGTATTTCAAACATAAATTATATTTATGGGAATCATTTTTTTTTAAATAGTAGATTAGTGCTCTTTTTTGTCTCTTTTATCACAATGTAATTTTATGTATTAAAAAATCTTCCAAAAATAAAGTATACTTTTCTGAAGCTTCATTTAAGGAATATTAGCTGATTTACAGTATAATTAATCTTATTTGAAACAAATATTATTTACTTTAAGTTTAAAATAACACAGACATGTATGTTGAAAAGGTACAATACCTGTGTTTTTAACCAACATTGCCATGTTTTACATGATTAATGAGGTGATGACAATGATTGTTGTTCTACAAAGCCTTTATCTGTAAAACATAATTTAAATTTAATTAAAATTGTTATAACTTTCTTTGTATTGTATGTATAGAATTTTCCACTTTTTATAGTCAAATGGTGATATATTAAGTTTAAAAATGGAAAAAGTGGGTTTTAAGCAACAATATTTGAGCTATAAAAAAGGCTTTTTTCAAGAAATTGTATTTATTGCATTCAATTTCTTCTATTGATACTGAATGTTTTCATTTTCATCATTTTTGAAGCAGAAAAAATTTGTGAGAAAATATTACCTACCTATCTATTGATCTATGAATTTCTTTTTAAATGAAATGAGATCTTTTATTTTTTGCATTTTTCTTTTTTTTTTCCCGAGAAATGTCTATCTTAAAGCTGGTTCTAAGTATTCACTGCGTTTCCAACATCTTTGAGGGTAGCACTTCAACCTGCTGCTGCTTTTTGTAGCCGGGCTCAACCAGTAGGTAGATTTCCATCTTGTCATTTAAGAAATATATTTTCTTTTTCATCTTTTTACAGGTGTATATCCGTCCATGAATGAAAAATCATTTTCCAACAGAGAAAATATGAACAAAAGTCCCAAAGAAGAAAATAATGGTGAACTTTGTGACCCTCCATTTTCAAATAGTTCACGGTCACAAAGATGTTTGAAAGGACACACTGGAAAAGATTTGTATTCCCATCAATTCTCCAAAAGCTCTGTTTCAGAAAATTCACATACAGTGGAACATGTGGAAAAACATACTAAAGAGAAACCATATCATTGTGAAGTGTGTGGCTCTTCATTTTTGTGGAAGTCATATTTGGCGCAACATATGCGAACACACACTGGAGAGAAACCATATTCTTGTGAAATATGTGGAATTTCTTTTTCGCAGCAGTCGTCTATGAAGGTTCATATACGAATACACACTGGAGAGAAACCTTATTCCTGTGAAGTATGTGGCTCCTCTTTCTCATGTAAAGCCATGTTAGTTGTTCATATGCGAAAACACACTGGGGAAAAGCCATATTCTTGTGAAACATGTGGATCTGAATTTGTAGACTCTTCACATTTGAAGAATCATATCCGGACACACACTGGAGAGAGGCCCTATACTTGCAAAGTGTGTGGATCTTCCTTTGCACAGAAATCAAATTTGGTAACACATAATCGAACCCATACTGGAGAGAAACCATATTTTTGTGAAATTTGCAAATCTTCCTTTTCACAACACTCACAATTGGTGCGACATATCAGAACACACACAGGTGAAAAACCACATTCTTGTGAAATATGTGGATCTAAATTTGCAAGCACTTTAAATTTGAAGAACCATATCTATACACACACTGGTGAGAAACCTTATTCTTGTGAAGTATGTGGATCCTCTTTTTCATGTAGAGACACGTTAGTTGTTCACATGCGAACACACACTGGGGAAAAACCATATTCTTGTGTAATGTGTGCATCTGAATTTGCATTCATTTCAAATTTGAAGAGACATATGCGGACACACACTGGAGAGAAGCCCTATCAATGTAAAGTGTGTAGTTCTTCTTTTGCAGATAAGTCATCTTTGGTAAAACATATAAGAACACACACTGGTGAGAAACCATTTTCTTGTGAAATTTGCAAGTCATCCTTTTCACAGAATTCCCATTTAGTACAACATGTGAGAACACACACTGGTAAAAAACCACATTCTTGTGAAAAATGTGGATCTTCTTTTTCAACAAGGTCATCTTTGGTACGACATAATCGAACTCACACAGGAGAGAAACCACACTCTTGTGAACTATGTGAATCAACCTTTTCAGAGAGGTCAGATTTGGTGCAACATATGAGAACACACACTGGAGAAAAACCCTATTCTTGTTAAGAATGTTATTCCTTCCTGTACAGAAAGATCATCTTTGGTGCAACATATGTGAACACACGCTGGAGAGAAACCTTATTGTTGTGACTCAAGTGGATTTCGCTTTTCAAGACTTTCCAATTTAATGTAGCATATACAAGTAAACACTTGAGAAAAACTATATTCATATTAAAAATTTTGCTTCCTTTTTTTATTCTGCCAAGACTGATTGCTATAAGTATGGATATTAATTTCAGCTTTTCATAAGAAAATTATGCTAAATATTTGTGTATTTATAAAAAAAATATATCTGAAAATGTTTTTAATAAGAATGTATTCAGTTTTTTCTTAACAATTGTATATTTTCATAAAATACATATTTCTGATGGTACTAATGTATTTTTTTTTATTTCAAAGCAATAAAGACTCGAGGTTGTTATTGAGTGAGAAAAGAATAATAAAAAAACAGGAATTAAGAAAAGAGAAGATGATTTATTTTTATTTTTTTAATCATTTCACCCCAAATAAGGCAATCAATTCACTAGGATGCAAGGAGGTTACTGAGTGTGAAAGAATATGTGAGAAAAAAAACCCATTATGAAGGATAGAGAACAATAAGAAAATAAAAAAACTGGAATGAAAAAGATAGAAGATAAAAACTGACATTGAATTTAAACTTTTGAAGATTAATGTTGTTTGTTAAGTAGGAAAACAGAAGTGAGTTCCACAGGCGATCAGTGCAAGAAATGAATCTTTTAGCAAAGAACTTATGGTTCCATCAAGCCATTTCAACTGGAAAATGATAAGTCCTTGGTGCCAATTTAGTAGTATGCTTAAATTTATAAATTTGAGTTACCATAGAGGAAAGGTCATCGGAAGAATTTTTATATTTTGTTTTCACCTTTGACCGCTCAGTAGACTTTTTGAGATTACCAACATTTTCAACTAAGTTAATTATTAATGCAGGTTGTAAATATTAACACTGACCGATTTTGTAAACAAAACATGTAACTGCGTCTGTTTGAAGAAAAAAGGAGATTGTGCCATCATGAAAGTATTTTTATATTTTTTTCATATTTCAAAAAAATTATTTTTTAATTTTGAATTAATTTTCACAAAATGGCAAAATCAAAGCAGGTAATCATTTAGGTGAGGTCACAAAATGAAATTTTATTCAAAGAAGGCAACTATGAAAAACAAATTGCCAAGGAGTTGAAGATTTCTAGACAAGAGGTGCAATATTCATACAGCTGGAAACTGATGTAGGTGTTGATGGAAAAGTAGTTTGAGCAACAAAGGTGACACCTGCCACTGAAGATAAACATTTGTTTATTGAGAGCAAAAGAAATAGAAGGAAAACTGCTCCAGTGTTAACAGCGGAACTTAATCCCTCTGGGTAGCAACCAGAGTCACTGTGAAAAATCAACTTAGATCAGCGGGGCCGAGCCATTAAGAATTTCCTTCTACAGAAGGTGAATAAGAAGAAAAGACGGTTATAGGCAAAAAAGCATAAGAATTGGACAGACAAGTCCACATTGGATTTTGTTGGAAGTACGAGAAGAATATATCTCAGGAGAAAGACTGAATGATGAATGTGTGGTTCCAACAATTAATCTTGGTGGTGCGTCTGTCAAGGCGTGGCAGTGTTTTGGAGAAGAGACGGCTGGAGATTTAATTCAGGTTAAGAGGGTCATGAAATAACAATATCATTTGATTTTACAAAACCATTCCATACCATCTAGATTTTGCATAATTGGAAAGAAATCCAACAAGACAATTTAGAATAATGCATTAGATCATTATGTCAAGATTACGTCATGTCGGGGGAAAAAAAAGAACAAAATTTGTTAAATCCTGACTTGGCCACCTCGATCTTCAATTTCTTTTCAAAAGGAGAGAGAAAGAGGTGGATAATTCTCATAGACACCAGAGAGGAAATATGTCCTCCTGACTTTTGCAACATTCTCTAGGTCGCAGTTGGATGGAAGGCATGTACATTTTTATATATATATTTTCATCTTTAGAAAATAAAGCTTTATTCTTCTGACTTTGTGTTTGCTATTCTTTTATTCATTATAAACAATTGGGTTTTCGATCTGTCTTGGCTACCAGATACGGGAATGGTCATCCGTCATTTATTTTGATCTATCTTGGCTACCATATACTGGAATTTCACCGGTCATTTATTTTGATCTATCTTGGCTACCAGATACTGGAAATGATGCCCAATATTTATTTGGAAACACCACAGCTCTTAAGGCCATTCTTTCATATTTGTCCTTGAAGTAAAAAGAGGTAATTTTGCCTTTACTCTGCTTGATGGTCACTTCAAATCTTTCTTATTTTATTGGTAGTTTTTGACAGATGAAGTCTAGACATTTCTTTTACATTCTCATTTATTTTTTGGAGAAAGAATGTTTAAATTGAAAACGTGAAGTTACTGTAAGTGGGTATTCATTTCTTAATACACATGCACATATATATGTAATCGTGATTTAAAAGTCATTATGACATAAATTTTGAGTGTGATGGCCTTGTTAAAAAATTGATCACACTAACTTATAAGCTCTTTCTGAGGTGTAACTAATGTCTGTTGAGCATATTTGCAGTATAACCCACAGGTGATTTCAGCAGGCATCTGTAATAGGCTTTCGTTAGCTGCTCTGGCAGGGGTGTGTGCCTGGAAAACAAGTTGTAGCTGTGTAATGCCAAAATGGACAGTGTAATTGTATACAACATTATGTTCAGTTTACAATGTGTCTTCTGCTAAATTAGATACTACATGTGCATCTATTTATATATGGGTGTAAATTTAAAGAGTATAATTCTAAAAAAGAAAAAAAAAGAATTATTTTCTTGTGTTAACATCTTAGGAGTTGTGCTTGGGTTTGAGGATTTTGTCACAAAATGAACGGAGTTTCTCATCAATGAAAAACAAGATACAACGTGCAGTTTATTATTGATATAATGGAATATGCATACACCTGTGTCTCCCCTCACTGGAATATGATTGGTTAATGTCCGTCATAAATACAGACAAATGTGTAGGTATAAGAGAGGTTAAGTCTATTGACAACGGTCATTGGACTACACCATTGGCTATCCTATTGGTCTACACGTATTGACCAAGCATATTGCCTGTGACTACGACGAGTACCAGTTGATTACTGCTACCTGCTTGATTGTACTACTTGATTACTGTAGCCGAAACCATGTAGCTACTTTGATCAAATATATCCATTTCCAGGACATAGCAGTTGGCAATGAGATTCAAAACGACCTCACAGGTTAAAACAAAAATACAGTCAAAAATACGTACTAACAAAGAACGTTAGAAAAACTTCTTCGACAATTACAGAAAGTAAGTAATTTTTTTTAACGTTGACTAACGAGGAACGTTAGAAAAGGAAAAACGTGTGCAAACGCTTACAGAAATTGCCCTCCCCTCCCCTCTTGTTTGGACGTAAAACATTTTACTGTCTACTGGAGCAAAACTTTTTCTTGTGAACATGTGAGAATGGAACAAGTTGCAGAATTAGCTAAGGTGCTACGAGACACTTTACAGCAACAATTCCAACAACGATAACAGTTTATTTCATTTCGTTAACAAATTAGGAGTTGCGTTTTTTGGGTGTTTTTGTAATACGATGAACTGAGTTCCTTATCAAATATAAACAAAATACGACTCCATCATTATAATTTTAACCCTGTGTACCTTATTATAAACTAACAATAAAATTCTGTGATGTTTTAGTTAAATACAGATACAGAAATATTGTTAATCGATAAGCCTATGAAAATATTTAAAAATAGGTACCCCCCACACCCCAAAAAAGAAAAAGAAATAAGGTACCTGAATTTAAAAATGTATTGTAAAAATGAAATATCATTCTAGAAGCATTTATTTTAGTGTTAATTCCAAGCTAATAAATTAAATTTAATATTTCCAATAAGCGAAATACTTTGGTATGTTTCAAAAACAAATTTTAAATGACTGGAAGGAGTTTTTTTTTTTTTTTTTTTTGTTGCTGAAATCGATTGTTAGCAGTTTTTCATCGCAAAGTAATTATCTTTATTAAAAAAAATCACATGGCACGGTGGATAAAGGTGTTAGATCCAGTGATAGGACCCAAAGTGTGTGAGTTCAATATCCGGTTAAGGCAGTGGAGAACTTTCAGAGGGGAAAATTAACAGGAGATAGCTGATAACTGACATCCATTAAACATGGCATGTGGAAGTAGAACAGTTTACCCCAGTGAGAAAAATAAAGGGTTCAGTTCGACATTCCATCCACCTGAAGACGGCTGGAGAGTACAACGGCCAAAATGTTATAATAAATATGGCAATGAAGATGAGGACAATAGTCTGAATAATGTAAATAATATACATGATACCTCATCTCAGAAATATAGACAGATAGTAATCGTCTTTCATTGCATTATTTTTTTCATTAAGAGCAGATTTTCGGTAAGTGGGGGCCCAATTTGACCAAAAATATTTGATGATTTAAATTTTCCTTGGACTTATTCTCATGTTCTAATATAAACATGAAGTGCTATGAAAATGAAGAATTTTCAAAGTTTCATTAAAATTAAATAAGCATGGGTAACAAATGTAATGTAAATATATATATATATATATATATTTTTTACCAAGATTTTAAGAAAATGCTTTCAGAATATAATTTCATTCATTGGTGAATAACTCCTGAAGGTTTCATTAAAATTCGACAATTACTTGAATTTCATTTTTGCAAGAATTTCCAAATCAATATTTTTCACAACAAAAAGCACTCAGGTTTGTTTATGGTCACCCGTTTTTAATAAAAATTTCGAACATTCTAAAAAGAAAAATATATAATTTAATAATAATAATAAAAAAACATTGTTAATTTTATTCTATCTTTCGTGGTGTTTTGTTTTGCTTACCGATAAAATATGTTTAAATTTCATCTACATAAACAACGTGTGGAACGATTTTATGTCGGGAACAAAATAATATTGACACCGTTTTAGTGATTCGCCTGTTTATCAGACGAGACATTTTGATGGTTGCATTGTTTTTCCCTTTCTTGAAACTGTTTTGCCACTTATAAATTATTTTTATGAATTCAACGAACTATACAGAAATTCTATATATTGACTGAAAAATTCTGAGAAGACAACTAAATTCGGGAACCATTTTAAAAAAAGATAAAAAACAAATACTTCTATTTTTTCTGATTTGTTTTCTCATCTGAAACGTAAGTAGCAAAAAAAATTGCAGGATAACTTTTTAAATTGATTTTATTTAAACTTAATGTTTTGGATATACATATCCGTGTTTTGTTCGTTTATGCCATGCATAAAACATCTTTTTTATAGGTTCCGTCAAAATTTGAAGAAAAATACAATTTATAAAGTAAATATGTCCAATTTTGACCTTTTTAGCGTTTTTGTTTAGTTGTTTTTTTGTCAGTTGAAAGACACATTAATTTCGAAATTCTTGTAAAAATTAACTACTTGTTGGATTTTAATGAAAACTTCAGAACTTATTCAGAAATGAATGCACTTATTTTAGAAATGTTTGTCTCTTTGAAAGTCATGGTATAAATATTTTTTTTTTATATCTGTTACCCCCCTCGAACTTAATTTCATGAAAACACAAAAAAAAATTTATTTGCAACCTGAATTTTTTTTTTAATTAAATGCACAAAACTCTGAAAAATCTAAATCATCGATTTTTTTTGTTAAAAAAATGTCCGAAATTGTCCAAACTTTTACCTCAATTGTAAAAATACAAAACCCAATAAAACTAAGACAATATTTAATTAAGAAAGTTTTAATGGCTTTTCTGAATAATATATACGAAGGTAATTATTATCTGAAAGAAAAAATTTTTTTTGATGAACAATGAATTTTTACATTAATTTTCTTTTTTTTTTTTTCAATTTTAAATACACAATATGACAAAATGTTGTTATATATTTATACATTAAGTTCTTTCTGCAACCTTATGGAAATGATATATTATGTTCTCTACTCTTTAAAGATCATAAATTCGAAAGCTTATTAAAATCTGACAACCATAATTATTTTAAAAATAATTTTTAATATTCCAAAATTGTATTTAAAATCGTCTACAACGAAAGTACGGATGCACATTGTTGAAATAATGTCACATGAGTAGTTTCCTTTGATAGAAGCAAGTTTTTTTTTTACTTCAGAAATGGCTTTGATTCGTTCAGTACCAACAAAACAACGCTTGTCAAGTTTTCTGAATATCGTCGTATTATTTTCAATTTTTTTCTTTTTCTATTCAAATATAATCGAATAGAGTGGGATAAAAGAAAATATCGACTATTTACAATTACAAAAAAAAAAAAACGCCCTTGGAAGTCCACCCAAATTTTCAAGTTTGAAATCGAATGCATAAATTCATTGTACTTTACTTTGGAATTATTATCCACACGACAAATTATCAATTAAAACGATTTTTGGAGTTTAAATTTTCTGGGGTTAGCTCGCTACTACTCAAACTAAAAAATACTTGTTGAGTCAAAACCAAACCAACATAGCATGTTAATTTTATTAATAAATAAAATAAAACTCATATTAAAATTACTGCCATATAATTATTAATAAATAGAAAAAAATCTGCCTTAATAAAAAAGAAATAAAATCTCATTTCATTAAGTTAACCCGTTTCAATTAATGGTGTTTCATGTAATTTTTATATTCTCAGAAAAATATTTCATGACTGAAATAATAAACCTCAATTTAAAAAAATGAATTTTTTTTACTGTTTTATTTTTACTTGTAAAATTTGATTTTCTTTCATAATTTAAATGTTATTTTCAGTGCAGAATTCTTCCTCAAACGTAAGGTAAAAAAAAAATAAAAAAATTTGAAAGTGAATTTTTTAAAAAAAAATCTACTAACCAGATGCACTTAAAATTAGAACGAATTATATCACTTCTGTGCTACCATCCAATAAATTTCCGTGCCGTAAGTTGTGAATATATTGACGTACGTCAATTAACGCCTGTCAATTACTTAAAAAAGGAACGACTACGGTTGGAAATATCTCTCTTAAAAAAATTTCTGCTAAAAATGTAAGTAATGTTTCTTTCAAATTACATTAAGTATACTTTAATCATTCTAAATTTCCTAAGATAACAAAAGAAAAATGTGTAATTGATTTTTCATGATTTTTTAACTAACAAACTCTGATCTTTCCGACAGAAATGTCGATAAGTTCCATTTTACGAAAACAAGATTTTTAATAAAATTTTTAACATTTATAGGAAGGATTAAAAAATCTGAAAAAATATTCAGAAAATACTTTGGTCTTTCCTCTTTAATAACAACATAAATATTTAAACGTTAAAAATTGTTTTATCAATTTGGGGACCTTTTGTCGTTAAGGTATACCACTTTTTAGCGAAATATTGGACATACCTAAAGTAAACCAAACGTGTTTCATTTAAAAACATAATTTCAACGACCGTTTATAACTAACTAAACGTCTCCTTTTTAGTCAAATTTTGATTTTATTTGAAAGATAGTAATACCAATTTCTAGGTACCACCCCAGACTCACTAAAAAAAAAAAAATCTGCAGGATTAAAAAATGTACAAGAAAAAATTGTTGTTATTCGAAAAGATCAAACAATTTTTTTTTATTATTTAATTATATTTTTTGTTATTTTAGGTTAATTATTATTATGATTTTTTTTTTCGTCATTGGGGTTACCATGAATTATGGGTAATTTTAGTGGCTCATTTTGTAGTGAAAATCATTGATTTTTGAAATTCTTGCTGAATTTTAATAAAAACCTTTAGGACTTATTCACAAATGATTTAAAAATTATTTTAGAGAACTTTTTTAAAATCTTGATAAAATAAAATCTCTATCTATAAAAGGCAGGATGTGTGTGTGTAACGAATGCACGGCCGCAATTTTCGACGGATTTGCACCAAAATTTGCATTTCCCAACTCCTATCGATAGTGGAAATAATCGTTTTTTCATGCTTCTACGGCAGTTTACATGTATTTTGCAGCCATTTTCTACTGGCCAGAGTGAAAGCCTATAGGTGGCTGCCACGAATAGGCAGGAAGATTCTATGGGCCAATTCTATGAGAGCCAACAGCTGACTGATACGAATGTTAACTAGCATGCAAAAAAATTCGATAGTTGCATTCGTCACAAGTGGGAAAAATTTTAATCTGCATGGCACTTTACTCTAATTGGCTCATTTGCTTGCTTAAACTCAATGTTGATTCTGATTCTGCAGAACTGGGTTGGGTGTGAAAACGTATTTGTTAACATTCTTTTTTCGTTCGGTTTTTCCAGTTACGAGTCCTTTTTTAAAGCTGATCGTTTTGTGTTCATTTTGTTTAGTTTTTTGTCGTAACAGATTTAATGTTTAGTATAGAGCTTAGAAAAAATTTTCAGTGTTAGATAGGCAAGAAGTAAGGCATGTAGCAACATCAGCACGGCAAAGGGCACTCCTTTAAAGGCAAGGAAGGGCAAAAATATTTTAAGTCAAGTGATAGCGATTGCTGTATGAGTCGTATAATTTTTTAATTAAGCATGGGCAACGCCGAGCCATGCTGCTATTATATATATATATATATATATATATATATATATATATATATTAACCACCCCCACCAGCTATTTCCTTCCTCTGAAATTGAGAAATTAAATTTTGATCCCTTAATATTTATTAGTCAAAAACAGAACTTCTTGGAGAATTTAAATCATTAACTTTTTTTTGGTAAAGAAACTCCAGTTATTGAAAATCTGCTCAGAATCATAAAATAAAAGTGCTTTCAAACTAAGACATCAATTAAAAAGCTTTTAATTTGTTTCACGAATAAACTATATTATGGACGCTATTGTCATAAGAAATAAAATATTTTGATGAATATCAAATTTTGACAAGAATTGTTTTCATTTCTTTAAAATTTTAATTAGAATAATTCATAAAATGTTATATTCCAAGCTAATAGGAATATATACTTGAAAAAGAAGGTGGATAAAATAGGTAAAGGTTTATTCTAAAAAACCAGTACAATAAGAATAAAGGTAACAGTTATGCACAAGGTCAATCCAGTAGTGAGTGCTACTATTGGAATGTTTGTATTTCTCACGTAAGTCTGAGTTGTACTCAACAGATCCCAGATATTTAGCTACCCACCCCACGAGGGTTATATGTGGCACAAGGCTGGGTTTAACGTGAGATCTCAGAGCCTGTAGGCTCGGCCAAAAATATTCCCTATTTGAACCCGTAAAAACGGGTTCAGGGACAGTCTACCTCCCCGAACGAGACTCTGTCCTTCGGTGGAGCCTCGTTTGGGTTACTCTCTGCTCAGAGGCAGAGAGTTCAACAGTCTTGCTGGAACAGGTCGCAGCTAGTTTCTGTAGTCCCTTGACTCTCAGATACTTATAGTCAGTTACTACCTATAGTGTAGTCACTCATGGGGGTGACAGCTTATTCCATTACATCATAAAATTACAAATCTTTTAACTTTTTGCATTACTTTGACCCCATTAGTTGATATTATTATTATTAAGTAAGAACTACATTTACCAATCATAAATGCAAAAGCTTAGTAGAAATCATCCTGTACCAATATTTTAATATGAATTTTCAATTTTTTTTGTATGTGTATAAATGTCCCAATTTTTTTAGTGATGGATTTTCATACAAGAGATTTTCGGTTCCAGTCAATTTAATGTAGGTTTGAAATAGATCAAAATATTTTGCTTATTGGAAATATTAAATTTAATCAATTAGCTTGAAATTAAAACCAAAATAAAAGCTTCAAGAAAGATTGTTCATTTTAAAAATTCATTTTAAACCTTACATATCACAAATCTGTACCATGTTAAATTGGCTTTATAATCTAACAAATGAAGACACTTGTTAAGGAAATGTTAGAAAAGTACCAATAAATTTTAAATTTGCTATAGTTACGACTTTTATTTCTGATAATGTGTATGGTTGTCTGTAATTACAAAACTTGTACACAGAAAAAATTCCAAACTCTTTTTCAGAAAAAACTTAAATAATGCAGGTCACTGAATTTTAGTAAACTTTTCCATTCATGTTTAATAAATATAGTTTTTTACTTAATATCACTACAACAAATTACAACATAATTTTAAAAGTTTTATAAATTTATAAATTATTTTAATTAAAATTTTAAAAAATTGAAACCTATTGTAAAAATTCATTTTTCATTAAAAACATCTTTTTATTACAATTGTGTCAATAATATATCTTTTTCATAAAAAAATTTCTAATAAAATAATGCCTTAGTTTTATTGAATTTTTATTTAATGATTCAGAGCAGATTTTTTTTTTTTATCTGGGGTTCTTCTTTTAGAAAAGAATAATAATTTAAATTCTCCAAAGACTTTTTCTTATAACTAACATAAACATTAGTTTCTACAAAAATACTAAAATAAATTTCTTGAAATTTCATAAAATTAAATAAGTGCTGGGTAACATACGTGAAATGAAAAATCATTTTTACCAATGTTTTCTAAAAAAGAAATGTTTTAAATACAGTGCTGTTCGATAAAAGTATCTTATCCTTTGAATTTAGCTCAACTTTTGTTTCATCGGAGAAGAGAAACTTTTTTCCAGTCTTCTACAGTGAAATTTTTGTAATGGCCCATTCAAGTCTCTTGGCTTTGTTGGCTTTGCTTATTAGCGGATTAAACCTTCATGTACAAGATTTGTAGCCTTGTTCTAACAGCTACCGATGGACTGTTGAAGAGGCAAGACTAACACCTTGCTCTCCACTTAGACTGGCTGTAATTTCTTGGCTAGTTATAGAGCTATTCTTTGCAACTTCTCTCTTGATTACCCTGCCAGTTCTATCATCAATCTTTTTCTTTTGTCCCCTTGTTTCCTTCCTTGGAGCAGGAGTGCCATCATTATGTGCCCTAAGCACTCGAGAGACAATTGATTGCGAGGTTATAGCAATTTCTTTCGTAGACTAGTCTGCTTTTGAGAGGGCAAAAATAGATGCCTTAAATGGTTCTGATGCGTGTTTATACCCTTTCATCCGGAAAGTGACTTGAGTGGCTATTTCAAGCTGTTTTTATACTGTATTAGGCTTTCTGGAATACTCTAGATTTAATTTAAGTGGTTCTAGAATTCTCTAGAATATTGTTCTGAGTGTAGTGTAAAATAGTTTTCAATATTTTGTCAAAAGCTCTTTAAATGTACCGGTTTAATCATTGGAATGCGATATCTGAGTCACTTTTTTGGCACAGTGTTTTTTCCTGAATCTCATATCAAAATTTATAATTATCAATAGAATACCTTAGGGTGAATAAACTTTTTTCCTAGGTGGCCGGGAAGAGTCTTTATATTAATAAGATTAAAAATTATTTTAACCCCAAAAACAATAGACAAAAAATGTTTTTAGTAAAAAAAAAATCAGGTGAGTCACTTTTATTGAACAACCCTGTACTTCTAAGTCCAGAAAATTTCATTAAAATCTAACAATTATTCGATTTTTGCAAGAATTTCTAATTGTGTTTTTCAGTGCAAAAAGACATTGAAAATTGCTATACAAATTTATAATAGCTTAAAGCTGACCTAAAAAAGAAATTCAGAACTACAGAATGGGCAAGGGAAGACTATTATGTGATTGCTTGTCTGGTATTTAAACTGCTGTGAGGAATTGTATTGTCCTTTATTTGTACATCCTTAATCTGCAAATGTGGCTTCACTAAAAAAAGCCCTGCACTGACTTTTGATAATGGCTCATTAAAGATTTAGAATTCATTGTGAATGTTAATACTTTTTGCAGGAGGGCTTGGCCAGGAGTTAGATTTCTATTTGTATCATTTTTAAAAGAGAAAAATGTTGTGAGAAAATGTTAATATATATATATATATATATATATATATATATATATATATATATATATATATATATATATATCTGTCTGTATTTCTGAGATGAGGTATTATGTACATTATTTACATTATTCAGGTTATTGTCCTAATATTTGTGACCATAACGTTTCGGCCGTTGTATGCTCTGGCCTTCTTCAGGTGGTTTGAATGTCGAGCTGAACCCTTAATTTTGCTCACTGGGGTAGACTGTTCCAGTTCCACATGCCATGTTTGACTGTCTACCCCAGTGAGCGAAATAAAGGGTTCAGTTCGACATTCCAACCAACCCGAAAAAGGTCAGAGCATACAACGGCAAAAAAGGTTGTAATAAATATGGCGATAAAGATGAGGACAATAGTCTGAATAATGTAAATAATATATATATATATATATATATATATATATATATATATATAATTAAAATATGAATTTATTTTGAAATGCAATGGTATCTATTATTTTTTCATTTTTCTACTTATTTGCATGAAAAGTATCTTAAAACTGGTTTTGAGTATTCACTTAATGTGCTTCAGACATCTTGTAGGGTAGCACTCCAACCTGCTAATACTTTTTGTAGCAGGGCTCAACCAGTAGGTAGATTTGCATCTTGTCATTTTAGAAATATATTTTCTTTTTCATTTTCTTTACAGGTGTTTAACTTGAAAAATATCCATCCATGAATGAAAATCATTTTCCAACAGAGAAAACATGGACAAAATTAACAAAGAAGAAAATAATAGTGAACTTTGTGAATCTCCATTTTCAAATAGTTCACAGTCTGAAAGACATTTCAAAAGACACACTGGAAAAGATTTGTATTCCCATCAATTCACCAAAACTTCTATTTCAGAAAATTTACATACAGTGGAACATGTGGAAACACATACTGATGAGAAACCATATTATTGTGAAGTGTGTGGCTCTTCATTTTCGTGGAAGTCATATTTGGTGCAACATATGCGAACACACACTGGAGAGAAACCATATTCCTGTGAAATATGTGGATTTTCTTTTTCACAGAAGTCATCTATGAAGAAGCATGTACGAACACATACTGGAGAGAAACCTTATTTCTGTGAAATATGTGGATTTTCTTTTTCATGGAAGTCATCTATGAAGATGCATATACGAACACATACTGGAGAAAAACCTTATTCATGTGAAGTGTGTGGATCTTTATTTTCATGTAAAGCCAGACTAGTTATTCACATGCGAACACACACTGGGGAAAAACCATATTCTTGTGAATTGTGTGGATCTGAATTTGCAAACACTTCAAATTTGAGGAAACATATCCGGACACACACTGGAGAGAAGCCCTATCAATGTAAAGTGTGTGGATCTTCCTTCGCAGAGAAGTCATCTTTGGTAAAACATATAAGAACACACACTGGTGAGAAACCATATTCTTGTGAAATTTGCAAATCTTCTTTTTCACAAAACTCACATTTGGTACGACATGTGAGAACACACACTGGTGAAAAACCACATTCTTGTGAAATATGTGGAATTTCTTTTTCAACAAGATCATTTTTGGTACAACATATTCGAACTCACACAGGAGAGAAACCACACTCTTGTGAAATATGTAAATCAACCTTTTCAGAGAAGTCAGATTTGGTGCGACATATGAGAACACACACTGAAGAAAAACCCTATTCTTGTTAAGAATGTAATTCCTTCCTTTACAGAAAGATCATCTTTGGTGCAACATATGCGAACACACACTGGAGAGAAACCTTATTGTTGTGATTTATGTGGATTTCCCTTTTCAAGAAAGTCCAATTTAACCCGGCATATGCAAGTACACACTAGAAAAAAACTACATTCATATTAAAAATTTTGCTCCTTTTAATGTTGCTCAGTAAATTCCAGTGCTCACACTTTCATGTTGGCAATTGATGCAATCTTATAGAATTGGGCAGCAATCTTTTGATTGCCTGTATGGCTCTCGGTAAGAAGGAAAAAAACAATACATGGCTGCTCCTTTTTTTTTTTCTTCTGCCAATATTGGTTACTCCACATATGGATAATAATTTCAGCTTTTTATAAGAAAATCATGCTAAATATTTATGTATTTTATTATTTCAAGGCAATAAAGCCTCTAAGATTCAAGGTGGTTATTGAGTGAGAGAGAACAATAAAAGAACAGGAATTAAGAATACAAAAGATGACTTCCTTCTTTTTTTTAATCATTTCACCCCAAATAAGGCAGTCTAGTCACTAAGATGCAAGGAGGTTACTGAGTGTGAAAGAATATATGAGAAAAAAAACCCATTATGAAGGATAGAGAACAATAAGAAAATAAAAAAACTGGAATGAAAAAGATAGAAGATAAAAATTGACATTGAATTTAAACTTTTGAAGATTAATGTTGTTTGTTAAGTAGGAAAACAGAAGTGAGTTCCACAGGCGATCAGTGCAAGAAATGAATCTTTTAGCAAAGAACTTATGGTTCCATCAAGCCATTTCAACTGTAAAGTGATAAGTCCTTGGTGCCAATTTAGTAGTATGCTTAAATTTATAAATTTGAGTTACCATACAGGAAAGGTCATTGGAAGAATTTTTATATTTTGTTTTCACCTTTGACCGCTCGGTAGACTTTTTGAGATTACCAACATTTTCAACTAAGTTAATTATTAATGCAGGTTGTAAATATTAACACTGACTGATTTTGTAAACAAAACGTGTAGCTGCGTCTGTTTAAAGTAAAAAGGAGATTGTGCCATCATGACAGTATTTTTATATTTTTTTAAAATTATTTTTTTCATTTTGAATTAATTTTCACAAAATGGCAAAATCAAAGCAGGTAATCATTTAGGTGAGGTCACAAAATGAAATTTTATTCAAAGAAGGCAACTATGAAAGACAAATTGCCAAGGAGTTGAAGATTTCTAGACAAGAGGTGCAATAATCATATAGCTGGAAACTAGTGTAGGTGTTGATGGAAAAGTAGTTTGAGCAACAAAGGTGACACCTGCCACTGAAGATAAACATTTGTTTATTGAGAGAAAAAGAAATAGAAGGAAAACTGCTCCAGTGTTAACAGCGGAACTTAATCCCTCTGGGTAGCAACGAGAGTCACTGTGAAAAATCAACTTAGATCAGCGGGGCCGAGCCATTAAGAATTTCCTTCTACAGAAGGTGAATAAGAAGAAAAGACGGTTATAGGCAAAAAAGCATAAGAATTGGACAGACAAGTCCACATTGGATTTTGTTGGAAGTACGAGGAGAATATATCTAAGAAGAAAGCCAGGAGAAAGACTGAATGATGAATGTGTGGTTCCAACAATTAATCTTGGTGGTGCGTCTGTCAAGGCGTGGCAGTGTTTTGGAGAAGAGACGGCTGGAGATTTAATTCAGGTTAAGAGAGTCATGAAATAAGAACAATATCATTTGATTTTACAAAACCATTCCATACCATCTGGTTTTTGCATAATTGTAAAGAAATTCAACAAGACAATGATCTAATGCATTATTCTAAATTATGTCAAAATTACATCATGTCGAAAAAAACAACAAAATTTGTTAAATCCTGACTTGGCCACCTCAATCTTCAATTCCTTTTCAAAAGGAGAGAGAAAGAGGTGGATAATTCTCACAGACACCAGAGAGGAAATCTGCACTCCTGGCTTGTGAGTAGAGACAGCCAATTAGAACATGATGTCCTCCTGACCTTTGCAACATTCTCTCAGTTGAGGTTGGATGGAAGGCATGTACATTTTTATACATATATTTTCATCTTTAGAAAATAAAGGTTTATTCTTCTGACTTTGTGTTTGCTATTCTTTTATTCATTATAAACAATTGGGTTTTCGATCTGTCTTGGCTACCAGATACTGGAAAGGTCATCCGTCATTTATTTTGATCTATCTTGGCTACCATATACTGGAATTTCACCGGTCATTTATTTTGATCTATCTTGGCTACCAGATACTGGAAAGGCCAACTGACATTTATTTTGATCTATCTTGGCTACCAGATACTGGAAAGGCCACCCGACATTTATTTTGATCTATCTTGGCTACCAGATACTGGAAAGGTCACCCGACATTTATTTTGATCTATCTTGGCTACCAGATACTGGAAATGTCATCCATCATTTATTTTGATCTATCTTGGCTACCAGATACTGGAACTGATTCCCAATAATTATTTTGATCTATCTTGGCTACCAGATACTGGAAAGGCCACCCGACATTTATTTTGATCGATCTTGGCTACCAGATACTGGAAAGGCCACCCGACATTTATTTTGATCGATCTTGGCTACCAGATACTGGAAAGGCCACCCGACATTTATTTTGATCGATCTTGGCTACCAGATACTGGAAAGGCCACCCGACATTTATTTTGATCTATCTTGGCTACCAGATACTGGAAAGGCCACCCGACATTTATTTTGATCTATCTTGGCTACCAGATACTGGAAATGTCATCCATCATTTATTTTGATCTATCTTGGCTACCAGATACTGGAACTGATTCCCAATATTTATTTTGATCTATCTTGGCAACCAGATACTGGAAAGGTCACCCGTCATTTATTTTGATCTATCTTGGCTACCAGATACTGGAACTGATTCCCAATAATTATTTTGATCTATCTTGGCTACCAGATACTGGAAAGGCCACCCGACATTTATTTTGATCGATCTTGGCTACCAGATGCTGGAAAGGCCACCCGACATTTATTTTGATCGATCTTGGCTACCAGATACTGGAACTGATTCCCAATATTTATTTTGATCTATCTTGGCAACCAGATACTGGAAAGGTCACCCGTCATTTATTCTGATCTATCTTGGCTACCAGATACTGGAACTGATTCCCAATAATTATTTTGATCTATCTTGGCTACCAGATACTGGAAAGGCCACCCGACATTTATTTTGATCGATCTTGGCTACCAGATACTGGAAAGGCCACCCGGCATTTATTTTGATCTATCTTGGCTACCAGATACTGGAAAGGCCACCCGACATTTATTTTGATCTATCTTGACAACCAGATACTGGAAAGGTCACCCGTCATTTATTTTGATCTATCTTGGCTACCAGATACTGGAAAGGCCACCCGACATTTATTTTGATCTATCTTGGCTACCAGATACTGGAACTGATGCGCAATATTTATTTTGATCTATCTTGGCTACCAGATACAGAAATGATACCCAATATTTATTTGGAAACACCGCAGCTCTAAATGCCATTCTTTCAAATTTGTCCCTGAAGTAAAAAGAGGTAATTTTGCCTGTACTCTGCTTGATGGTCACTTCAAATCTTTCTTATTTTATTGGGAGTTTTTGACAGATGAAGTCGACTCATTTCTTTTACATTCTCATTTATTTTTTGTACAAAGAATGTTTAAATTGAAAACATAAAGTTACTGTAAGTGGGGGTGCATATTTTAATACACATGCACATATATATGTAATCGTAGTTTAAAAGTCATTATGACAAAAATTTTGAGTGTTATGGCCTTGTTAAAAAATTGATCACATTAAATTATAAGCTCTTTCTGAGGTGTAACTAATGTCTGTTGAGCATATTTGCAGTATAACCCACAGGTGATTTCATCAGGCATCTGTAATAGGCTTTCGTTAGTAGTTCTGGCAGCGGGGTGTGCCTGGAAAACAAGTTGTAGCTGTGTAATACCAAAATGGACAGTGTAAATGTATACCACATTATCCTCAGTTTAAAATGTGTCTACTGCTAAATTAGACCCTACATGTGCATCTATTTATATATGGGGGTAAATTTAAAGAGCATAATTCTAAAAAAAAAAAAGAAAAAGGAATTATTTTCTTGTGTTAACAACTTAGGAGTTGTTGTTGGGTTTGAGGATTTTGTCACATAATGAATGGAGTTTCTCATCAATGAAAAACAAGATACAACGTGCAGTTCATTATTGATATAATGGAATATGCATACACCTGTGTCTCCCCTCACGGGAATATGATTGGTTGGCATCTGTCATAAATACAGACAGTTGTAGGTATAAGAGAGGTTAAGTCTATTGACAACGGTCATTGGAATACACCATTGGCTATTCTATTGGTCTACACGTATTGACCAAGCATATTACCAGTGACTACGATGAGTACCAGTTGATTACTGCTACCTGCTTGATTGTACTACTTGATTACTGTAGCCAAAACGACTTAGCTACTTCGATCAAATATATCCATTCCCAGGACATAGCAGTTGGCGATGAGATTCGAAACGACCTCACTGGTTAAAACTAAAAAAATACAGTCGAAAACACGTAATAACAAAGAATGTTAGAAAAACTTGTTCGACGATTACAGAAAGTAAGTAATTTTTTTTCCTCATGTTTGTTTTAACGCTGACTAACGAGGAACGTTAGAAAAGGAAAAACGTGTGCAAACGCTTACAGATATTAAGAAATTGCCCCCCTCCCCTCTTGTTTGGACATAAAACATTTTACTGTCTACTGGAGCAAAATATTTTCTTGTGAACATGTTGGCAGAATGGAACAAGTTGCAGAATTAGCTAAGGTGCTACGAGACACTTTACAGCAACAATTCCAACAACGCTAACAGTTTATTTCATTCTGTTAACAAATTAGGAGTTGCGTTTTTTGGGTGTTTTTGTAATATCAAGAACTGAGTTCCTTATCAAATATAAACAAAATACGACTCCATCATTATAATTTTAACCCTGTGTACCTTATTATAAATTAACAATAAAGTTCTGTGATGTTTTTAAATACAGATACAGAAATATTGTTAACTGATAAGCCTATGAAAATATTTAAAAATAGGTACCTAAAAAAAAAGAAAAAGATATAAGTTACCTGAAGTTTAAAATGTATTGTAAAAATGAAATATCATTCTTGAAGCTTTTATTTTAGTGTTAATTCCAAGCTAATAGATTAAATTTAATATTTCCAATAAGCGAAATACTTTGGTATGTTTCAAAAACAAATTTTAAATGACTGGAAGGAGGTGTTTTTTTTTTTTTTTTTTTTTTTTTTTTTTGCTGAATTTCGATGAATAGATCCCTTGTTAGCAGTCTTTCATCGCAAAGTAATTATCTTTATTATAAAAGTCACATGACAGTGGATAAAGGTGTTAGATCCAGTGATAGGACCCAAAGAGTGTGAGTTCAATATCCAGTTAAGGCCATGGAGAACTTTCAGAGGGAAAATTAACAGGAGATAGCTGATAACTGACATCCATTAAACATGGTAGGTGGAAGTAGAACAGTCTACCACAGTGAGCAAAATAAAGGGTTCAGTTCGACATTCCAACCACCTGAAGACAGCCAGAGAGTACAACGGCCAAAATGTTGTAATAAATATGGCAACGAAGATGAGGACAATAGTCTGAATAATGTAAATAATATACATGATACCTCATCTCAGAAATATAGACAGATAGGAATCGTCTTTCATTGCATTATTTATTTTTTTGATTAAGAGCAGATTTTCGGTAACTGGGGGCCCAATTTGACCAAAAATATTTGATGATTTAAATTTTCCTTGGACTTATTATTATTATCTAATATAAACATGAAGTGCTATGAAAATAAAGAATTTTCAAAGTTTCATTAAAATTAAATATGCATGGGTAACAAATGTAAAAATACATATATATATATATTTTACCAAGATTTTCAGAAAAAGCTTTCAGAATATAATTTCATTCATTGGTGAATAACTTCTGGAGGTTTCATTAAAATTCGACAATTATTTGAATTTAATTTTTGCAAGAATTTCCAAATCAATATTTTTCACAACAAAAAGCACTCAGGTTTGTACTAATTTGTGGTCATCCATTTTTAATCAAAATTTCGAACATTCTAAAAAGAAAAAAAATATAATTTAATAATAATAAAAAAAAAACATTGTTAATTTTATTCTTTCTTTCGTGGTGTTTTGTTTTTGCTTACCGATAAAATTATGTTTAAATTTCATCTACATAAACAACGTGTGGAACGATTTTATGTTGGGAACAAAATAATATTGACACCGTTTTAGTGATTCGCCTGTTTATCAGACGAGACATTTTGATGGTTGCATTGTTTTTCCCTTTCTTGAAACTGTTTTGCCACTTATAAATTATTTTTATGAATTCAACGAACTATACAGAAATTCTATATATTGACTGAAAAATCCTGAGAAGACAACTAAATTCGGGAACCATTTTAAAAAAAGATAAAAACATACTTATATTTTTTCTGATTTGTTTTCTCATCTGAAACGTAAGTAGCAAAAATTGACAGATAACTTTTTAACTTGATTTTATTTACTTAAATGTTTTGTATATACATATCCCTGTTTTGTTTGTTTATGCCATGCTTATAAAAAATATTTTTTTTGTTGGTTCCGCCAAAATTTGAAGAAAAATACAATTTATAAACGTGTTTCAAAAAACAATTTCAACAACCGTTTATGAAATCATGATAAAAAACGTCTCCTTTTTAGTCAAATTTTGATTTTATTTGAAAGATAGTAATACTAATTCTCTAGGTACCACCACAGACTCACTAAAAAACAAAAAAAAATCTGCAGAATTAAAAAATGAACAAGAAAAAATCGTTGTTATTAGAAAAGACGAAACAATTTTTTTTTGATTATTTAATTATACTTTTTGATATTTTAGGATAATTATTATTATGATTTTTTTTTTGCGTCATTGGGGTTACCATGAATTATGGATAATTTTAGTGGTGAAAATGATTGATTTGGAAATTCTTGCTGAATTTTAATAAAACCTTCAGGACTTATTCAGAAATGATTTTAAAATTATATTAGAAAACTTTTTTAAAATCTTGGTAAAATAAAATCTCTATCTATAAAAGACAGAGTGTGTGTGTGTGTGTGTGTGTGTGTGTGTGTGTGTGTGTGTGTGTGTGTAACGAATGCACAGCCGCAATTTTCGACGGATTTGCACCAAAATTTATATGCACACGATCCAAATTAGTAGGAAGGCCAAGACCGTCTTTTCATTTCCCAAGTCCCATCGATAGTGGGAATAATCGATTTTTTCATGCTTCTACGGCAGTTTTCATGTAGTTTACCGTCATTTTCTACTGGCCAGAGGGAGAGCCTATAGGTGGCTGCCACAAATAGGCAAGAAGATTCTATTGGCCAGCGTGTGGGCCAACAGCTGACTGACACGAATGTTAACTAGCATGGTAGCATGCAAAAAAATCAATAGTTGCATTCGTCACAAGTGGGAAAAATTTAAATCTGCATGGCACTTTACTCCAATTGGCTCATTTGCTTGATTAAACTCAACGTTGATTCTGATTCTGCAGAACTGGGTTGGGTGTGAAAAAGTATTTGTTGCTAACATTCTTTTTTCATTCGGTTTTTCCAGTTACCAGTCCTTTTTAAAACTGATCGTTTTGTGTTCATTTTGTTTAGTTCTTTTTTCTTAACAGATTTAATGTATAGTATAGAGCTTAGAAAAAATTTGCAGTGTGAGATAGGCAAGATTTAAGGCATGTAGCAACATCAGCACGGCAGAGGGCACTCCTTTAAAGGCAAGGAAGTGAAAAAAGTCAAGTGATAGCAATTGCTGTATGAGTCGTATGATTTTTGAATCAAGCATGGGCAACGCCGGGCCATGCTGCTATTATATATATATATATATATATATATATATATATTTTAACCACCCCCACCAGCTATTTCATTTCTCTGAAATTTAGAAATTAAATTTTGATCCCGTAATATTTATTAGTCAAAACAGAACTTCTTGGAGAATTTAAATTATCAACTTTTTTTGGTAAACAAACTCCAGTTATTGAAAATCTGCTCAGAATCATAAAATAAAAGTGCATTCAAACTAAGACATCAATTAAAAAGCTTTTAATTTGATTCACGAATAAACTATATTATGAACGCTATTGTCATAAGAAATAAAATATTTTGATGAATATCAAATTTTGACAAGAATTGTTTTCATTTCTTTAAAATTTTAATTAGAATAATTCATAAAATGTTATATTCCAAGCTAATAGAAATATATACTTGAAAAACATGGTGGATAAAATAAGTAAAGGTTTATTGTAAAAAACCAGTACAATAAGAATAAAGGTAACAGTTATGCACAAGGTCAATCCAGTAGTGAGTGCTACTATTGGAAGGTTTGTATATTTCGCGATAGTCTGAGTTGTACTCAACAGATCCCAGCTAGTATATTTAGCTACCCACCCCATGAGGGTTACATGTGGCACAAGGCTGGGTTTAATGTGAGATCTCAGAGCCCATAGGCTCAGCCCAAAATATTCCCAAAGACGACTCTGCCCTTTGGCACAGCCTCTTTCGGGTTCCTCTATGCTCAGAGGCAGAGAGTTTGACTGTTTAGCTGGAACAGGCTGCAGCTCGTGATATCTAGCTACCCCAGCACGAGAGTTGCATGTGGCACAAGGCTGGGTTTAATGTGGGATTTCTGAACCCATAGGCTCGGCCAAAAATATTCCCTATTTGAACCCATAAAAACAGGTTCAGGGACAGTCTACCTTCCCGATCGAGACTCTTGCCCTTCGGCGCAGCCTCGTCCGGGTTCCTCTCTGCTCAGAGGCAGAGTGTTCAACAGTCTTGCTGGAACAGGTCGCAGCTAGTCTCTGTAGTCTGTTGACTTACAGATACTTATAGTCAGTTACTACCTATAGTGTAGTCACTCATGGGGGTGACAGCTTATTCCATTACATCATAAAATTACAAATCTTTTAATTTTCTGCATTACTTTGACCCCATTAGGTGATATTATTATTAAGTAATAACTACATTTACCAATCATAAATGCAAAAGCTTAGTAGAAATCATCTTGTACCAATATTTTAATATGGATTTTGAATTTTTTTTGTATGTGTGTAAATGTCCCAATTTTTTAGTGATGGATTTTCATACAAGAGATTATTAGAAAATAAGAGCTATAAATCTAGTAAATTTAAAGCCAAAGTATATAAAATTCAATAAAATTTTAGATTACCGACAATATTTTCTAAATTTTTAATATCATTAGGTAATTATAATATAAAGGCGCTCACATTATATTCTTCAATTATTTTTTACTGCGAGACAGACAGCAGAGAAACATGAGATAAACATCCACTTGTCATCAAGTTGTCAACACTTTATATAATCAGCTGCTGCTGTGTTAAAAAAATGCATTTCTGTGATATTTTAAAGTAAATAATATTTGTTTTCAATCAGATTAATTATACTTTAAATCAGCTAATATTTCTGAAATAAAGTTTCAGAAAAGCATATTTTATTTTGGAAGATTTTTTAACAACGATTATACATTATGATGAACAATGGCTTTATTATGATGCTGGCAAAAAAAGAAAAAAGTTTCGGTTCCAGTCAATTTAATGTAGTTTTGAAATAGATGAAAATATTTTGCTTATTGGAAATATTAAATTTAATCAATTAGCTTGAAATTAAAACCAAAATAAAAGCTTCAAGAAAGATTGTTCATTTTAAAAATTCATTTTAAACCTTACATATCACGTATCTGTACCATGTTAATTTGGCTTTATAATCTAACAAACGAGGACACTTGTTAAGGAAATGTTAGAAAAGTACCAATAAATTTTAAATTTGCAATAGTTACCACTTTTATTTCTGATAATGTTGTGTATGGTTGTCTGTAATTAGAAAACTTGTACACAGAAAAAATTCCAAACTCTTTTTCAGAAAGAAAATTAAATAATGCAGGTCACTGAATTTTAGTAAACTTTTCCATTTATGTTTAATAAATATAGTTTTTTACTTAATATCACTACAACAAATTACAACAGAATTTTAAAAGTTTTATAAATTTATAAATTATTTTAATTAAAATTTTAAAAAATTGAAACCTATTGTAAAAATTCATTTTTCATTAAAAACATCTTTTTAAGACAATTGTGTCAATAATATATCTTTTTCATAAAAAAATTTCTAATAAAATAATGCCTTAGTTTTATTGAATTTTTATTTAATGATTCAGAGCAGATTTTTTTTTTTATCTGGGGTTCTTTAATAATTTAATAATTTAAATTCTCCAAAGACTTTTTCTTATAACTAACATAAACATTAGTTTCTACAAAAATACTAAAATAAATTTCTTGAAATTTCATAAAATTAAATAAGTGCTGGGTAACATACGTGAAATGAAAAATCATTTTTACCAATGTTTTCTAAAAAAGAAATGTTTTAAATACAGTGCTGTTCGATAAAAGTATCTTATCCTTTGAATTTAGCTCAACTTTTGTTTCATCGGAGAAGAGAACATTTTTCCAGTCTTCTACAGTGAAATTGTTGTAATAGCCCATTCAACTCTCTTGGCTTTGTTGGCTTTGCTTATTAGTGGTTTAAACCTTCATGAACAAGATTTGTAGCCTTGTTCTAACAGCCACCGACAGACTGTTGAAGAGGCAAGACTAATACCTTGCTCTTCACTTAGACTGGCTGCAATTTCTTTGCTAGTCATAGTCCTATTCTTCGCAACTTCACTCTTGATTACCCTGCAATTTCTATCATCAATCTTTTTCTTTCGTCCCCTTGTTTCCTTCCTTGGAGCAGGAGTGTCATCATTATGTGCCCTAAGCACTCAAGAGACAGTTGATTGCGAGGTAATAGCAATTTCTCTCATAGACTTGCCTGCTTTTGAGAGGGCAATAATAGATGCCTTAAGTGGATCTGATGCTTGTTTGTACCCTTTCATCTGGTAAGTGACTTGAGTGGCTATTTCAAGCTGTTTTTATACTGTATTAGGCTTTCTGGAATACTCTAGATTTAATTTAAGTGGTTCTAGAATTCTCTAGAATATTGTTCTGAGTGTAGTGTAAAATAGTTTTCAATATTTTGTCAAAAGCTCTGTAAATGTACCAGTTTAATCATTAGAATGCGATATCTGAGTCACTTTTTTGGCACAGAGTTTTTTCCTGAATCTCATATCAAAATTCATAATTATCAATAGAATACCTTAGGGTGAATAAACTTTTTTCCTAGGTGGCCGGGAAGAGTCTTTATATTAATAAGATTAAAAATTATTTTAACCCCAAAAACAATAGACAAAAAATGTTTTTAGTAAAAAAAAAATCAGGTGAGTCACTTTTATCGAACAACCCTGTACTTCTAAGTCCAGAAAATTTCATTAAAATCTAACAATTATTCGATTTTTGCAAGAATTTCTAATTGTGTTTTTCAGTGCAAAAAGACATTGAAAATTGCTATACAAATTTATAATAGCTTAAAGCTGACCTAAAAAAGAAATTCAGAACTACAGAATGGGCAAGGAAAGACTATTATGTGATTGCTTGTCTGGTATTTAAACTGCTGTGAGGAATTGTATTGTCCTTTATTTGTACATCCTTAATCTGCAAATGTGGCTTCACTCAAAAAAGCCCTGCACTGACTTTTGATAATGGCTCATTAAAGATTTAGAATTCATTGTGAATGTTAATACTTTTTGCAGGAGGGCTTGGCCAGGAGTTAGATTTCTAGTTATATCATTTTTAAAACAGAAAGCAGGGCTCAACCAGTAGGTAGATTTGCATCTTGTCATTTTAGAAATATATTTTCTTTTTCATTTTCTTTACAGGTGTTTAACTTGAAAAATATCCGTCCATGAATGAAAATCATTTTCGAACAGAGAAAACATGGACGAAAGTAACAACAAAAAAAATAATGCTGAACTTTGTGAATTTCCATTTTCAAATAGTTCACAGTCACAAAGATGTTTGAAAGCATGTACTGGAAAAGATTTGTATTCCCAACAAATCTCCAAAAGTTCTATTTCACAAAATTCATATACAATAGAACATGTGGAAGCACATACTTATGAGAAACCATATTATTGTGAAGTGTGTGGCTCTTCATTTTTGTGGAAGTCATATTTGGTGCAACATATGCGAACACACACTGGAGAGAAACCATATTCTTGTGAAATATGTGGATTTTCTTTTTCACAGAAGTCATCTGTGAAGGTACATATCCGAACACATACTGGAGAAAAACCTTATTCATGTGAAGTGTGTGGATCTTCATTTTCATGTAAAGCCAGATTAGTTGTTCACATGCGAACACACACTGGGGAAAAACCATATTCTTGTGAATTGTGTGGATCTGAATTTGCAAACACTTCAAATTTGAAGAAACATATCCGGACACACACAGGAGAGAAGCCCTATCAATGTAAAGTGTGTGGATCTTCCTTTGCAGAGAAGTCATCTTTGGTAAAACATATAAGAACACACACTGGTGAGAAACCATATTCTTGTGAAATTTGCAAATCTTCTTTTTCACAAAACTCACATTTGGTTCGCCATGTGAGAACACACACTGGTGAAAAACCACATTCTTGTGAAATATGTGGATCTTCTTTTTCAACAAGATCATCTTTGGTACAACATATTCGAACTCACACAGGAGAGAAACCACACTCTTGTGAACTATGTAAATCAACCTTTTCAGAGAAGTCAGATTTGGTGCGACATATGAGGACACACACTGGAGAAAAACCTTATTCTTGTGAAGAATGTAATTCTTCCTTTTCAGAAAGATCATCTTTGGTGCAACATATGCGAACACACACTGGAGAGAAACCTTATTGTTGTGATTTATGTGGATTTCCCTTTTCAAGAAAGTCCAATTTAACCCGGCATATGCAAGTACACACTAGAGAAAAACTGCATTCATAGTAAAAATTTTACTCCTTTTAATGTTGCTCAGTAAATTCCAGTCCTCACACTTTCATGCTGGCAATTGATGCAATCTTATAGAATTGGGCAGCAATCTTTTGATTGTCTGTGTGGCTCTCGGTAAGAAGGAAAAAAACAATACATGGCTGCTGCTTTTTTTTTATTCTGCCAACACATATGGATAATAATTTCATCTTTTTATAAGAAAATCCTGCTAAATATTCATGTATTTATAAATAAATGTATCTGAAAATGTTTTTAATAAAAATGTATTTAATTTTTTCTTAGCAATTGTACATTTTCATAAAAATACACATTTCTGACAATATTGATTTTTATTTTTTCATTTCAAGGAAATAAAGCCTCTAAGACTCAAGGGGGGGGTTACTGAGTGAGAGAGAACAATAAAAGAACAGGAATTAAGAAGACAGAAGATGACTTCTTTTTATTTTTTAATCATTTCACCCCAAACAAGGCAATCAAGTCTCTAAGATGCAAGAAGATTACTGAGTATGAGTGGATATGAGAAAAAAAACATTATTACAGATAGAGAACAATAAGAAAATAAAACTGGAATTAAAAAGATTGGAGATAACAACTGGCATGGAATTTAATCTTTTGAAAATTAACGTTATTTTTTAAGTAGGAAAACAGAAGTGAGTTCCACAAGCAATCAATGCAAGAAATGAATCTTTTAGCAAAGAACTTATGGTTCCATCAAGCCATTTCAACTGGAAAATGAGGAGTCCTTGCTGCCAATTTAGTAGTATGCTTAAATTTATAAATTTGAGTTACCATACAGGAAAGGTCGTCAGAAGAATTTTTATATTTTGTTTTCACCTTTGACCGCTTGGTAGACTTTTTGAGATTACCAACATTTTTAGCTAAGTTAATTATTAATGCAGGTTGTAAATGTTAACACTAACTAATTTTGTAAATAAGGCGTGTATCTGTCTATATCTCTGAGATGAGGTATTATGTACACTATTTACATTATTTGGTCTATTCTCATCTTTGTCGCCATCTTTATCACAGTATTTCGGCCTCTCAGTATCTGTCTCTATTTCTGAGATGAGGTATTATGTATACTATTTACATTATTTGGACTATTGTCCTCATCTTTGTTGCCATATTTATTACTACATTTCGGCCTTTCAGTATCTGTCTATATTTCTCAGGTGAGATATTATGTACACTATTTACATTATTCAGACTATTGTCCTCATATTTGTTGCCATATTTATTACAATGTTTCAGCCGGTCTATACTTTGGCCATCTTCAGGTGGTTGGAATGTTGAACTGATCCTTTATTTTGCTGACTGGGGTAGACTGTTCTATTTCTGTGTGCCATGTCTAATGGATGTCGGTTATCAGTTATTACGAGTAGAATGTAATAAGTTTCTTTAACTAGAGTGTTGGAAATTATCAGAAGGATTTGGTTGTTAGGCTGGTGTGTTCTTGACATTCATCCTCAACAATAAAAATGTTTAAAATATGAAACACAACAAGGCAATAATTCAATTCAAATAATATGCACATTTATATACAATTAAACAATATTTACAATGATGTTTTGTGTTATCAAAAGTTGTTTGGGGTGAAATGATGTTTACAATTCAACATGAATGTGTATGCAATTATTTAGGTACTGTATTTTGGTTAAGTCATTTGAAGTTGCGTACCCATAACTGTATTTAAGGTTTTAGTTCGATTTTTAATTTTTACTTAGTAGTGAATATTTTCTTGTTCACTTTACGTAAGCAAAGTTTGTTTGAAGTTCGAAAATCTTTCTTGCTCACAGAGGATTATTCGGGCCAGTTGTCGTTGAGTCAGTGATGTTCTTTTTGCGCGGGAAAGTTATTGTTTTGAGTAGCGTTGTTTTGTTTGGCATCTCTCTGTGTTCGATCCGCTGACTGACTTGGTCAGTCCAAAATCTTCCTTTTATAAGTTCTCAGATATCAAAATCGGCTCACAGAATTTTGGCACAATTTATTTCTATTCACGTGAGCTTTTGAATTTTCGAGCTGTAAGCCAATAGAATTCTCAGATCGGAAATATGAAGTTTTCATTGGATAAGCTTAATTTTACGTGGGTGTAAAGAATAGATTGTTCCCACAGCAGGGGTGTTAAAATAACATGGACGATTCCACAAACTCATAGCTGGGAGAAGAACAGGTGGATTTATACCTTTTCCCAAAGGTATTTGCATGTAAGTGAATATAATGATCTAAATGTTTGGTTTAGCTGAATTCATTTAGTAACATATGAACCTTTACGGGTTATTTGATGCGGAAATCTAAACATTTTGAATGTCTTCAATGACACATAAAATGTATTGGTAATTTTACTATAAAAATGTATTTTTATAATGTTGTAGTATTTTTGTTTGAGGGTTCACTATTTGCTCATAGCTCAATCTATAAAAGGTGTTATCACCCTGGGTGTGGGTGGACCTGGGAACAGCATCAATTAAAAGGTGGACCCAGTAGGAATTGGGACTCACCTCTCTGCTTATCAATTCTGAGCCATTCTCCATTATAAAACCCACCCACCCTCCAAGCTTACAGCACTGGTATTCTCAAGTAGTTACCCATCTAGTTACTAACCTTGATCAATGTTGCTTAACTTTAGTGATCATATGGGAACTAGTGTTTCACTGTGATGTGTCCATAATCCAAAGCATTTGCAGTGAAAGAGACTGAAAAGACTTTAGTGAGGAGAAAAGACAATGAACAGGATTCAGGAAGAGAAATGATGGCGATTGATGTTGCATTTAAATTTTTGAAGATTGTAAGTGTCAGGGAAACGAGAAACCAGAAGAGAGTTCCACAGGTGAGAAGTGCAAGAAAAGAAACTACAAGAATAGAACATATCGTTACATCTAATTAATTTAACAGTAAAAATATGAGACCTAACTGCCAATCTAGTACTATGCTTGAATTCATGCAGTTGATGTACCATGGAGACAAGCTCATTAGATTGGGAATGGGATGTTCAGGTGTAGTCCATTTGCTTTGGTCGATTTGACATAGCCGAATTGACATACGAATTTTTCAGCAGAAGGACGATTAGGCATGAGATTATTTCATTATTATAGTCAAATTTGCTCTCTCTCTTTCTCGTTTAGGGTTGTGGGCCCAGAATAGGCCCGGAAGAAAACTTGGACTCAGCAATTTAGTGAAAACATATTAAACAAAAGAACGAATACAAAAGTGTTGCACGTCCGACTGACGGCAAAGTACAGTAGTCAACTGTAGACAGCAATATTTACTGCCCCCCCCCACGTGGGAAAGATGTGGCACAAGGCCGAGTTTAACGTGGGTAGTCCCGAGTCCGTAGGCTCGTCCAAAAAATGCCCGTAGAAACTGTAAAAACAGAATCGGGTTGGTCAACGTCCCCGAACGAGACTCTGCCCTTCGGCGGAGCCTCGTCCGGGTTCCTCTCTGCTCAGAGACAGAGAGTTCGACCGACTTGCTGGAACAAGTCGCAGCCAGGTTGTCAAATGTAGACAGCTCTCCTGAGAGGCATAATTTCCCCGTATATATAGTAATAGGACGAGTCCATTTAGTCCATAAAGGTAGGTCCCATAACATTTAGTATTCAAATTGTCGTTATATGCTTGAATAGTCCAATTTAAGAAAATGAGTAGTTGCAATATGAGCTAGGAAAGCATTATCTTACAATCTGGAAATTTATTAATAATGAACAGCAGTAATTAAGAGGTAGTTCCACACTCCTCAAAACCTCCTGATCAGAGGCCTTTGTTCTGGATGTTGTTTATATCCAGGATGGCCCTAGCAATTGATTCAATATAATCTTTTCACTTCATGTCAGCGGAAAACGTTAGCCTGATAAAATGTTGATACATTTTTGTAAGCGATCTGGGATTGCAAAGGAAATATTTGTCGCAGATTATTTCCACAACGCAGAGAATAAATCACTAAGTTCAGATTCGAACATCGAGGGCAGAAAGAAACGCCGAAAACTCGATTCGCAAGTACTATCTCACAAATCACAATGCATGTAACCAGTCAGAAAAATAACTCTCTGACAAACGCGGTAGCTACAATAATACCACAATTTTATTTTCTCTTTTGCTTTTATCGGCCGAGTATTTTTTTTTCATTTGTCGATAACTGGGAGAGGACGCTCAGTTTTTTTTATATCAAAATACTTTTATAGCGACTGACTTGTTTCTAAAATATTCCGTCATGTGGAATACGAGCCCTTTTTTTTTTTGGTAAGTAATTTTCTTTTTTGCCACATTTCCGTCGTAGGATACACGCGGAACGCTGTCGCTTGGCTTGACGAGGTAGGTCACCGTTTTCTTCGCTACAATTTTAAAATAGCAAATTACTCAAAGAGAATTAATCAGTGGTAGGCGATGCGACAAACAATTTGCAACCAGCCAGAGAGTAGAGTGTTCTAAACACAACAAAAGGATCCATAAAACTCACAACTAATTTAGCAACATGAAGAATCACTGTCATTTGGAACGGGCTGATCTTAGCAGACATAGCAGATACTGTCGGGATTTCAAGTCTGACTGGGAAAAGGGACGGGGGAAAAACTATAATCGCAACTATTAGTATGTAAAGTGAAATTCGGACTATAGTCCTCATCTTTGTCGCCATATTTATTACAACATTTCGGCCCTTCAGTATCTGTCTATATTTCTGAGATGAGGTATTATGTACACTATTTACATTATTCGGACTATTGTCCTCATCTTTGTTGCCATATTTATTACAACATTTCGGCCCTTCAGTATCTGTCTATATTTCTGAGATGAGGTATTATGTACACTATTTACATTATTCGGACTATTGTCCTCATCTTTGTCGCCATATTTATTACAATGTTTCGGCCTTTCAGTATCTGTCTATATTTCTGAGATGAGGTATTATGTACACTATTTACATTATTCGGACTATTGTCCTCATCTTTGTTGCCATATTTATTACAACATTTCGGCCCTTCAGTATCTGTCTATATTTCTGAGATGAGATATTATGTACACTATTTACATTATTCGGACTATTGTCCTCATCTTTGTTGCCATATTTATTACAACATTTCGGCCTTTCAGTATCTGTCTATATTTCTGAGATGATGTATTATGTACACTATTTACATTATTCGGACTATTGTCCTCATCTTTGTTGCCATATTTATTACAACATTTCGGCCCTTCAGTATCTGTCTATATTTCTGAGATGAGGTATTATGTACATTATTCGAACTTTTGTCCTCATCTTTGTCGCCATCTTTATCATAACATTTCAGCCGTTGTACGCTCCGGCCTTCTTCAGGTGGTTGGAATGTCGAGCTGAACCCTTTATTTCGCTCACTGGGATAGACTGTTCTAGTTTCACATGCCATGTTTAATGGATGTCAGTTATCGGTTATCTCCTGTTATTTTCCCTCTGAAAGTTCTCCACTGCCTTAACCAGGTATTGAACTCACACTATTTGGGTCCTGTCACTGGATCTAACTAATGCCTTTATCCACTGTGCCATGTGTCCTTGAATTCTTACTTGTAACTGATGTAATTTTGTGGTGGCATTCGTTTATGTTGCCTTGTAGTGAACAAAACAAGATCTAGAATTAAAATCAAATGCTAAGCACTGACTCATTGATTTAGTTAGAAACTAAAAATGACTCGAATTTACAAACTTTGTTCACGCAATGGGAATCCAAAACAAAACTCGTGAATTTTCTTACCTTGATGCGAAAGGTTTTTCGGCCAATAGAAAACTAGGAAACATTTAAAAACAAAATTCAAATAATCTTCAATTCTCAGAAACAAATCTTTTACAGACCTTTTCGCGAGCCGACGCGAAGTTTGTTCGTCGTCCAATGGAAAGACCCGAATCATATCCGGGAGTGAATTCCCAAATTACCTTTTCAAGCCCCACAAACAAAATAAAAGACGGGCAAGTTCGCCTGTCACCAGAGAGAAGGAGACGAACAGAACATTTTAAGACTGAGTGATTACTTCAAAGACATTCCAGGACAGCTGAAAAAAAAGAAATGATAATGAATTTTTACTTGTAATTGGCATAATCTCATGGTGGTAATCATTTGTGTCAAACTGCAACAAAAATGTTTGTATATTAACATACTTTGACCTTCTTCAGGATCTGTCTCTATTTCTGAGATAAGGTATTGTAACTATTTACACTATTTACATTGTTCCGACTGTTGTCATCATCTTCATTGCCATATTCAAAATGTTTCTGTCATCATACGCTTCAGGCTTCCTCAGGATCTGTCTATATTTCTAAGATTAGGTATTGTAACTATTTACACTATTTGCATTGTTCAGACCGTTGTCCCCAACTTTATTGCCATATTAAAAAAAAATTTAGGCCGCCGTAAACTTTGGGCTTCTTCAGGATCTGTATATTTCTGAGATGAGGTATTTAACTATATTTACACTATTGTTCAGGCTTCAGACTGTTGTCCTCATCTTTATTGCCATATTCAAAACGTTTCTGTCATTGTACGCTTCGGCCTTCTTCAGGATCTGTCTATATATCTGAAATGAGGTATTGTAACTATGTACACTATTTACACTGTTCAGATTGTCGTCCTCATCTTTTTGCCATATTCTAAACCTTTCGGCCATCGTATGCTTCGGCCTTCTTCAGGATCTGTATCTCTGAGTGTACAAAAATAGATCAATTGTATAATTTTAATTAACACTTTAACATACTTTTGTGTTTATGTTTTTATTCCTGTGAACATGAGGCTATATGAACGTAAGCACTACAAAAAAGAATTTCTCAAAATTTCAGAAAATTAAATAGATTAAATTAAATAAAATTAAAATGCAATAAATTAAATAGATTAAATAAAATAAAATTAAAATGTAAAAAAAACAAATTAAAATGTAAAAAAAAAATTTAAATTTAAAAAAAAAATTACCAAGATTTAAAGAAAAAAGTTTTCTAAAAATAATTTCATGAATTTGCGAATAAGTCAAGAAGGCTTCCTTAAAACTCGACAATTATTTGATTTTTGCAGAAATTTCCAAATCGATATTTTTCACAACAAAAAGCACTCAGGTTTGTACGAATTTGTGGTCATCCATTTTTAATAAAAATTTCCAACATTCTAAAAAGAAAAAAATATATAATTTAATAATAATAAAAAAAACATTGTTAATTTTATTCTATCTTTCGTGGTGTTTTGTTTTGCATACCGATAAAATACGTTTAAATTTCATCTACATAAACAACGTGTGGAACGATTTTATGTTGGGAACAAAATAATATTGACACCGTTTTAGTGATTCGCCTGTTTATCAGACGAGACATTTTGATGGTTGCATTGTTTTTCCCTTTCTTGAAACTGTTTTGCCACTTATAAATTATTTTTATGAATTCAACGAACTATACAGAAATTCTATATATTGACTGAAAAATCCTGAGAAGACAACTAAATTCGGGAACCATTTTAAAAAAAGATAAAAAAACAAATACTTCTATTTTTGATTTTTCTGTTTTGTTTTCTCATCTAAAAAACGTAAGTAATTGACTGATAACTTTTTAGTTTTTATTGTATATTTATCCCAATTTTGTTCATTTATGCATATTTAAGACATACTTTTTTTATTGGTATCAGCAAAATTTAATTTAAAAAAATTAACAAACACGCCTAAAATTTCGATTTTATTTGAAAGAAAGAAAGATCATCCTGGCATTTCCAACCCAAAGATTCGCTAAAAATGAGCTTCCATGATGAAAAAATACCCCAAACTTAAAAGCAAACTTTTATCAGTCACAATTTTTGAGAAAGGACCATATGATATTTTCATTAATAAATTACATTTTTTATTTCGTTTTTAGACCCTTCAAAATTTTAGCTAAATTTTGCTTTGGCCTCAACAACGGGTTCCCATATTTTAGGAAATGTTAGCGTTTTTTTTTTTTACGGTGAAAAACATTTGATTTGGAAATTGTTTCAAATCTAGTAATTGTCAGATTTTCCTCATTTGTGAATCCACGAAAGCGCTAAAAAAAAGAGCATTTAGTATGATGAAAAAGACGCCAAACTTGACGAAAACAAAATTTTATCGTCTAAATGTTTGTTATTATTAAAGAAAGTAAAGTTTATTTTAATTATTTAAAAAAAAATTTTCTTTCTTTTTAGAACAATCTGAATTTTCATTTAAAAATCTTTCTCTTTGTATCACCGGAACTAGTAAAATAACATACAATTTTTAGCACGTTTTTTTGTATGACACATTAATTTGGAAAATTTTGCAAAAATAAAAATAATTGTCGGATGTTAATGAAACTTTTAGAAACTATTCATAGATGATCGAAATTATTGGAAATATGGTTTTTTTTTAATTAAAGTCATAGCAGAAATTTTTTTATTTTTATATTTATTATCTAGAAATTCGATCACATCGGGTTTAGTGATTACAATAGTTAAAAGCACAAGGCTTTGAGGAATGCAAATCATTTTTTTTTCCCGTTTTTAATTGGACCCCACGTACCTGAAAATCAGCTTTGAATTGTAACATACAAAGCTCAATAAAACAAAGATATTATTTAATTTCAAATGCTTTTATTTGCTTTTAGTTGTTTTTATGAATATGGACGATATTTTCTGAAAGCAAAAAAGTTTTTCGACGAAAAATGAATTTTTAATACAATTATTTGTTATTTTTAAATTATAATAGATTTTTACATTTAAGTTAAAATATTATAAAATTAGTTAAAAGTTGCATCCACTTTCGTAAGTGTCCTTATGAGATAGATCTTTTTTAGTGCGTTGTAAATTGTATCGTTTTGACTAATCAGAAGACCCGCAGTAATTAAGAAGTGTAATTTTGTGTTTATAATCAAGCTGTAATTATAAAGTACGGAAGACCAACCAAAATAAAATTAAGTTGTATTATTTGAGTTAAGCATTATTCTCTGCTTTTGCGAAACACCTATGGAGAAGTTAATTTCAACTGAGAAGGTTACCTACAAGTATCAGTATCATCTTATGAAATTTGTATGATCTTATTTTTAAATTAATCTCAGTTATGACATTTTTCCATAAATGAAATATCAAAATTAATAATGAAATGAATGGAAATACAAATAACAGTAAAATGTAGTAAATGTACATAAAATTATAGTATTTTATGTACACTTCTGATAAAATTTCATAAGAAAGGTACTTATAAATTAATTAGATACCTTTCTTATGAAATTTAATCTCATTCATAACAGTCGTATTTTAATTTTTTTATAGTATATTTTCAATAAAGCATCGTAAACGTAAAGGTGAAAACTAAGTACACAAAACAAAACAAAAAAATTAGAGCTCTGAAAGTTTTCCTTAAAAATAACGAGGTAAATAAGTTGTTCACTTAAATGTAAATAATTTCACTTTTCTCCTTCTGTAGCACAGATTATCCTCATGGAATCCGTCAATGTCATTCATCACCTGTCAAGTGACGCGAAAGTTTTATTTATTGACCGGCTTTGTTTTATTTTCAAATTACATCTTTTTGGCGTAGGAGCTAAGTTTGGTTCAAAATATCTTAAATAAACATTATAATTTCTGACTTTCTTAAAATAAGTTTTGAAAAAAATGATAATTGATATTGAAAAGAATTTCAAACAGAGATTTTCATTATTTTATAAAATGGGAAAAAAATGGTTGCCATCTGTCAATTTTGCTGACTGAAAAAAAAACAAGATTTTTAACGAAAGTTTTGGACGTGCTAGGAACGATTAAAAAATGTAAAAAAATACCCCCAAAATACTTTGATCTTTCCTCTTAATAATAACATAAACATTTAGATGCTAAAATTTTGTTTTCGCCAAGTGTGGCGTCTTTTTCATCATGCTATGCTCTTTTTTTTAGTGCTCTCGTGGAGGTACCTACTTCACAAATGAGGGAAATTATTTTTGAAGTATTTCTTTTTTGGAAAATCTTGGCAAAAATATTTTTTATTTAATTTTATGAAATTTCGAGAAATTAATTTTTTTTTACCACCACTAATTAATTAGCATTAATTTATCCTTTTTACAACCTTTGAAACATCTGTTTTTGGCATCAGTTGGAACACCAAAGATTATGAAATTTTGGTGTCTTTCTTGTGGTGAAAATTTTTTGGAAATTCTTTAAAAAATAATAATTAATTTAATTTAATAATTGTCAGATTTTAATGAAACTGTCAGGACTTATTCCCAAATAAAGGAAATTATATTCAGAAAATCGTGATAGAAATATTTTTTTCTTTAAACCTGTACACCCTTATCAAAAATTAGGAAATTTCGAGAAATAATTTTTGTGCCACTTAATTTTTATATTATTTAAAAGCAGAACTCCTTGGCAAATTTAAATTATCATTTTCTTTTTTGTTTGTTTTTTTGTAAAATAGAAACACCAATTACAGAAAATTTGCTCTGAATCATAAAAAAAAAATGCTATAAAACTATGACATTGTTTAATTAGAAAAGCTTCTAATTGGTTTTATATTATGGACACTACTACTGTCTTAAAAATTTTTTCGATGAATAATTAATTTTTTATAAAAATTATTTTCAATTTTTAAAAAATTTTAATTAGAATAATTTATAAAGTTTTAAATCTTTCAAAATTCTCTCTTAATTTGTCCCGGTCAGGTGATATTATTAAGTAATAACTATTATATTTACTAACCATAGCGTCCTGGGTATGACGATAATCTACATCTGCATCCAGGGTAAGACGATAAACTATGTCCAACAGCAAGGCCTCTGATCAGGAGGCTTTGAGGAGTGTGAAACCACCTCTTAATTTCTGATGTTCCCAGGTCTGCCCTGACCCAGGGTGGTAGCACCTGTTAGGGTACCAGCTATGGGCAAATAGTTAACCCAGAAACTGAGGTAAAAGGCATTATAAAAGTGTAAAAATAGGTTTTAATACCAGAAATACTTTGTAAAAAAATTATTACCAGAAATAAATTTTTGAAGAAAACAAAATATTACCAGCAATATATGTTTTTGAAAAAAAAACTATTACCAGTAATGTTTTTTGAAAAAATATTAACAGAAATAGATTTTTGACAAAACAAAAATATTACCAGAAAAAAAAAAGTTATCAGCATTAAATGACCCATTGAGGTAGATATACTGTAAAACAAACCAAACCAAATTTACTAATCATAAATGGAAAAGCTTACTACAATTCATCAACCATCCCGCACACAATATTTTAAAAAGTATTTTGAATTTCTTTTAGTGCATGTATAAATATGCCAATTTTTATAAATACAGACATCCATACACAACATTATCAGAAAATAAGTGTGGTAACTACAGGAAAATTAAAGCCAAAGTTCTTTAAATTCAATAAAACATTAGTTTATGGATAATATATTCCTAAATTTTGAAGATTACTGGGAATTTAAAAGTTATAGTCCTCAATTAATTTTTACAGATATGTCACCATAGAAAAAAAAATTGAATTTCCATCTGTCAATTAAGCTGTTAACACCTAAGTAATCACATACCACTGTGTTAAAAAACGCTTTTCTGTAATAACTTATTTGTTTCAAATGAGATTAATTATACTTTAAATCAACTAATATCCCTCGAATAAAGTTGCTGAAAAGTATGTTTTTACTTACGTTTGGGATTTTTCTCAAAGGGAGACAATTCTGTAACAATTACTTGACAAATATAATGTGAATACCTTTTTTATATGATGCTTTATCTATCCACTCAGATATGTGCCATGCCGTGATACACGCTTAGGCGATCATGTGTCTTTTGATACATGACTGACGAGGCAGATTTTTTCCTGCATTAGGTTGCCACTTCTTTCTGCAGTAGACCAGTTGCAATCCAAGGCTATAGAACCCAGTCTGTCCTGCTATTTACCCATCTTTCGATACATGACTGACGAGGCAGATTTTTTCCGCAGTAGGTTGCTATTTCTTTCTGCGGTAGACCAGTTGCCATCCAAGGCTATAGAACCCAGACTGTCCTGCTATTTACCGATTGATAGCGGGAGAAGAGAATTAATACCTTTCCCATGTAAATGAATGTAATGGATTCAACTGGAATTCAAACTCACCTCTCCGATTCCTCAATCCAAGCCGTTATCCATTACTCCACTGTGCCTCATAAAACACTGAGACACGACTGAATTTAAAAGATAAAATGTAGCTTATCCTCCCCAAGGCCGATACTAGACTTTAATCTCAACCAATAGGCCAAGAGGTATTTACCTGACCTTCCTACACAGGCAGGATGTGACAGAATGTCTTCATTTACAATGAGCCCATCAGTCAGTCATGTGCCATGTATGATACACGCTTGGGCAATCATGTCTCTTTTAATATATGACTGACGAGGCAGATTTTTTTTTCTGCAGTAGGTTGCCATTTCTTTCTGCGGCTAACCAGTTGCCATCCAAGGCTATAGAACCCAGTCTGTCCTGCTATTTACCCGTAGATGGGAGGGAGAAGAAGATTCATCCCTTTCACATGGGTATTAGTGCATAAGTGAATGTAATGGATTCAACAGGAATTCGAACTTGGCTCTACAATTCCTCAATCCGAACCACTATCCATTACTCCATCGTACCTCCTCTTGTTCAGAGACCCAAAAAATAAACACATCCAAATTGTCCCCCAAAAAAAGTCCAATTGTCAACTCGTACATCTGGTAGAAGCACTTTGAAGTACCCAAGTGGTGGCTAACCCACCATTTGGATACTTCAAAGTGTTTCACTTTCTTTGTTACTATATTAAAAACAAAAAAAAAATTGTCTGGAAATGAAACATTTTTCCCAAAATAATTGGTGGGGAAGGAGTCGATTAGACATAATAGCTACGAGGACAAGTTCTCAGAGAATTTAAATCATCAAGAATGCTAAAAAACCAAGACATTATTTAATTCGAAAAGCCTTTCATTGCTTTTATGAATAAAATAATGAACACTATTGTCTTGAGAAAAATGTCTTTTCAATGAATAATGGATTTTTATTAGAATTGTTTTCATTGTACAGTATTTACATTAGTCGGACTATTGTCCTCATCTTTGTCGCCATATTTGTCACAACGTTTCGACCGTTGTACGCTCCGGCCTTCTTCAGGTGGTTGGAATTTCGAATTTTGAGGACAATAGTCCAACTAATGTAAATACTGTACATAATACCTCATCTCAGAAATATAGACAGACTCTGTTTTCATTGTTTTAAAATTTTATTTCTTGTTATGTGCTATGTGTGATACACCGTTAGGCAATCATGTATCTTTCTATACATGACCGACGAGACAGATTCTTTTTCCGCAGTAGGTTACCATTTCTTTCTGCAGTAGACCAATTGCCATCCAAGGCTATAGAACCCAGTCTATCTTGCTATTTACCTACACCTTGGGAGAAAAGAAGTGCATTCATACCTTTCCCAAGAGTATTAGCAGATAAGTGAATGTAACGGATTTGACTGGAATTTGAACTCAACTCTCCGATTTCTCAATCAAAGCCACTATCCACTACTCCACCGTACCTCGTATTTTATCTACCACTAATCTAATATATTGAATGTTAGGTACTTCGGTTTTGTAGTCTTACTTATGAAGACAGTTGTTGAGGAAATGCTTGAAAATTACCAATAAATTTTAAATTTACTGCAGCTTCCGCTTTTAGTTTCTGAAATGTTGTAGAGGAGGCAGAATGGAGTTATGGATAGCAGCTCAGATTAAGGAATCAGAGTTCAAATTCCAGTCGAATCCATTACATTCACTTACATACCTTGGGAAAGGTATGAATCCTCTTCTTCCCTACCCCCACTCGGCTATGGGTAAATAGCAGGACAGACCAGTTTCTATAGCCCAGGGTGGCAACTGGTTTGCCACGGAAAGAAATGTCAACCTACTGCAGGAAAAAATCTGCCACGTCAGTCATGTATCAAAAGATACATGATTGCCTAAATGTTACATGCTGATAATTGTAACAAAGGAAAAAAAGAATGATTTGCCAAAACACAGATCCAAATCACAAACAATATTTAATTGACTGAAAAAACACAAAATAAAATATATACAAGATATACAATTGGCTATACAAAACTGAAAACACAGAGTTAATGGCGAAGTGTTATGAGGGAGAAGGGAGGAGAATCAAGTGTCTTTACTACGTTAGTGCTAGCGAAGTAATCTCGTTGCTATTACTGGAATCCACAAATGTGTGTAAATAAAGATAAATTTTTAGTTTGGTCAATGAAAATAGTCAAAAGTCTATTTACCAAATTGGTTCCATGAAATTCTCTTTTGGGTTTTTGTTGGTCGGCAACTTTTCATAGAGATTCTTTCGGCTGGATATCATAATCCTCGAATCAACAGCCGGAATTGATACTGGCAGCAATTCCTTTTACACCAACTGACAACTCTTTACCCAAAAACCTATTTTATAAGGGCTAACACCTAATTTGCATACTTCTAGATGTTTCTCGAATCATCTAGATTCTTCTCGAATTTACTGGAATGATCTAGAATCTTCCAATCGTTCTATTTCAAATTTCTCTATTTTACAACCACTTTATGAAAGAAAGCTTTTTTGTATTAACAGGTAGGACTCAGTAGAATCCCTTTCTATAAATTTTAACCTTATTGCAACTTTCTTTTTATAGACATACATCCTCGTAACACGAAGCATGCATCACACATGGCATATAACTGACTCTTGATGAATTTTAGGTTATAGTTGAATAAGGAATTTTCAGTGGTGGCTATTATGGAGGTGGTAAATACAATTAAGTGCTTCCTCTCATTATAGTTGTTGGAATTGTAGTGATATCAATAAATAAATTGTTAAAAAATCACCACCCACTATTAGTAGACTATATAGTAGTCTTAAACCCAAATAATTAATAATAAAAGAAAAATCAAAAGTTAAGCAATATACTGTAAAATACAGATGAGAATGGTAATTAAGAAGGAAGAAAGATCAAGTTAGATTATTAAAAAAGTTAAATAAAATATAGAATATTCGCATGATGTATCAGGACAAGCATTTTACCAACAAAAGAAACAAAAATCAAAAATTCTTCCTTTCGAAACCAGAAGGCAAATGTTCTGGACAGTCTGGGATAAAACATATTGCCACGAACAGATAAGCAAAACTATAACTTTGGTTAGCAACTGGTCTACCGCAGAAAGAAAGATCAACCGACTGCAGGCAAAAAAAAATCTGCCCCGTCAGTCATGTATTGAAAGATACATGATCACCTAAGCACGTATCACACATGGCACATAAATGAACTGTGTATAGATATGTGTATTTACAAAAATTGGCATGTTTACTCTCACAAAAAAAAATTCAAAATTCTTTTTAAAATACTGTTTGGTGGTCACTGAATGGTAGTCAGCTTTGCCATTTATAATTAGTAAATAGCGTTTGTACTTAATAATATCCCATGACCACTGCAAGCAAATAGAGAATTGTAAAAAAGTTAAAAGTTAATAAATTAATCTAATTTTTTTTGTTTTTTTTGTTTGGGATTTTATAGCATATCAACCACTATGGGTTATTTAATGCCAGATCCAGTATTTACTAAATATATCAAAAACGTATAGCTGGCAACATCATTGTTCCAAAAACGTATAGCTGGCAACATCATTGTTTCAAAAATGTATAGTTGGCAACATCATTGTTTCAAAAACATATAGCTGGCAACATCATTGTTTCAAAAATGTATAGTTGGCAACATCATTGTTTCAAAAATGTATAGTTGGCAACATCATTGTTTCAATGTGCTGGAAAAGACCTGGAAGTTCACTATTTTCCCATAGCTGGGACCCCAACAGGTGCTACCACCCCGGGTCAGGGTGGACCTGGGAACACCAGCAATTAAGAGGTGGCTCCATGCTTCCTCAAAACCTCCTGATCAGAGGCCTTGCTGTTGGATGCAGTTTAACGTCGTACCCAGGACGATTTTTCTAATTAAAATTTTTTTAAATGAAAACAAATCGTATTCAACAAAATTTTTTTCCTTAAGACAATAGTGTCCATAATATATCTTATTCATAAAACAAAAGCTTTTCTAATTAATTACGGTCTTAGTTTTATTTCATTTTTATTTTATGATTCAGAGCAGATCTTCAGTAACTGAGATCCAGTTTGATAAAAGAGAAATTACTGAGTTGAATTCTCTATGGATTAGATTCTCTAAACATAAACATTATGCTCTGAATTGAAACCCTGGAGAAGCCAACAGGTAACTACTATTTTTTACAAGAAGTCATAGCAATTAACAGGTAATGAAATACACATACCTTAAAGGTATATGACATTTATAAAAAAAACAAATGTTTTCCATGTCTACAAATTATTAATATATAAATTTCTTAAAATGTATATATGTTCTCTTCATACTCCTTTTAGAAAAATGTGAATTTTATCCTAAATGTTTATTAGTGTTTTTAACATGTTTAACCTCTTCACTTACACACAAACATCCTTGGGAAAGTTATGAATCCATCTCTTCTGCCCCCAGCTGTGGGTTAAATAGCAGGACAGACATGCCGTCTACAGCTTTGGTTGACAATCCGTCTACCACACAAAGAAAGGACTGCCTACTGTGGGAAAATCTTCTGTCTATTCCGTCAGAAACAGAAAAAGACATGATTGACCAACCATGTATCACATGTAGAACTTTGTTTTACGCAAAAGGGCTTAACTGGCCGGGAGATTTACAGCTTTATCATTTTTGAAACAGAAAAGGCATCTATGTAGGATCATTATAGTCAGTCCTGAAAAACTGTTACTACACACACACACACACACACACAAATATATACTATATACTAGCAGCATGGCCTGCCGTTGCCCGTGCTTGATTAAAAAATCATACAACTCATACAGCAATCGCTACCACTTGACTTAAAATATTTTTGCCCTTCCTTGCCTTTAAAGGAGTGCCCTTTGCCGTGCTGATCTTACTTCATGCCTTACTTCTTGCCTATCTCACACTGCAAATTTTTTCTAAGCTCTATACTAAACATTAAATCTGTTACGAAAAAAGAACTAAACAAAATGAACACAAAAGGATCAGCTTTAAAAAAAGGACTCATAACTGGAAAAACCGAATGAAAAAAAGAATATTAACAACAAATACTTTTTCACACCCAACCCAGTCTGGCGGAATCATAATCAACATTGAGTTTAAGCGAGTGAATGAGCCAATTGAAGTAAAGTGCCATGCAGATTTAAATTTTTCCCACTTGTGACGAATGCAGCTATCAATTTTGTTTTGCATGCTAGTTGACATTCGTGTCAGTCAGCTGTTGACTCTCATGCTGACCAATAGAATCTTCCTGCCTATTCATGGCAGCCAGCTATAGGCTCTCACTCTGGCCAGTAGAAAATGGCTGCAAACTACATGAAAACTGCTGTAGAAGCATGAAAAAATTGATTATTTCCACGATCGATGGGAGTTGGGAAATCCAAAGTTGGTCTTGTCCTTCCTGCTAACTTGGAGCATGTTCATGTAAATTTTGGTGCAAATCTGTCAAAAATTGCGGCCGTGCATTCGTTATACACACACACACATCCTGCCTTTTAGAGATAGAGATGCTCTACTGTTGTATTGAGGACTGTTTTTAAAAATAAAAAATGCTTAGAACTCTGAATTATAAATCTCACTGTTCTTTCCTTTTATTCTAATATATATATATATATATATATATATATATATATATATATATATATATAATTAAAATAGAAGGTTATTTTTAAATGAAATATGATCTTTTATTTTTTGCATTTTTCTCTTTATCATTTGCTAGGGAAGGGTATTGCTTGTCTGGTATTTAAACTGCTGTGAGGAATTGTATTGTCCTTTATTTGTACATCCTTAATCTTCAAATGTGGCTTCACCCAAAAAAGCCCTGCACTGACTTTTGATAATGGCTTATTAAAGATTTAGAATTCATTGTGAATGTTAATACTTTTTGCAGGAGGGCTTGGCCAGGAGTTAGATTTCTAGTTATATCATTTTTAAAACAGAAAAATGTTGTGAGAAAATATATATATATATATATATATATATATATATATATATATATATATATATATATTTCTGAGATGAAGTATTATTTACATTATTCGGACTATTTTCCTAATATTTGTCGCCATATTTATTACAATATTTCGGCCATTGTATGCTCTGGCCTTCTTCAGGTGGTTGGAATGTCGAACTGTACCTTTTATCTTGCTCACTGGGGTAGACTGTTCTAGTTACATATGCCATGTTTAATGGATGTCAGTTATCACTTGTCCCCTCTCCAATTTCTCCACTGCCTTAACCGGGTATTGAACTCACACTCTTTGGGTCCTATCACTGGATCTAACCAATGCCTTTATCCACTGTGCCATGTGTCCTTAGTGGATAAAGGCATTGGTTAGATCCAGTGACAGGACCCAAAGAGCATGAGTTCAATACCCGGTTAAGGCAGTGGAGAACTTTCAGAGGGAAAATTAACAGGAGATAACTGACATCCATTAAACATGGCACGTGGAACTAGAACTGTTACCCCAGTGAGCGAAATAAAGGGTTCAGTTCGACATTCCAACCACCTGAAGAAGGCCAGAGCATACAAGGGCCAAAATGTTGTAATAAATATGGCGACAAAGATGAGGACAATAGTCCGAATAATGTAAATAATATATATATATATATATATGTGTGTGTGTGTTTATCTATAATTAAAATATGAATTTATTTTGAAATGCAATTGTATCTATTATTTTTTCATTTTTCTATTTTCAACAAAAGTATCTTAAAACTGGTTTTGAGTTGTCACTTAGTGTGCTTCAGACATATTGTAGGGTAGCACTCCAACCTGCTAATACGTTTTGTAGCAGGGCTCAACCAGTAGGTAGATTTGCATCTTGTCATTTTAGAAATATATTTTCTTTTTCATTTTCTTTACAGGTGTTTAACTTGAAAAATATCCATCCATGAATGAAAATCATTTTCCAACAGAGAAAACATGGACAAATGTAACAAAGAAGAAAATAATAGTGAACTTTGTGAATCTCCATTTTCAAATAGTTCACAGTCACAAAGACATTTGAAAAGACACACTGGAAAAGATTTGTATTCCCATCAATTCACCAAAACTTCTATTTCAGAAAATTTACATACAGTGGAACATGTGGAAACACATACTGATGAGAAACCATATTATTGTGAAGTGTGTGGCTCTTCATTTTCGTGGAAGTCATATTTGGTGCAACATATGCGAACACACACTGGAGAGAAACCATATTCCTGTGAAATATGTGGATTTTCTTTTTCACAGAAGTCATCTATGAAGATGCATATACGAACACATACTGGTGAGAAACCATATTCTTGTAAAGTGTGCGGATCCCTATTTTCACAAAAGTCCTGTTTGATGACTCATATGCTGACACACACTGGAGATAAACCTTATTCTTGTGAAGTGTGTGGATCCTCTTTTTCATCAAAGTCCACGTTAGTTGTTCATATGCGAACACATACCGGTGAAAAACCATATTCTTGTGAAATGTGTGGATCTGAATTTGCAAACACTTCAAATTTGAGGAAACATATCCGTACACACACTGGTGAGAAACCTTATCCTTGTAAAGTGTGTGGATCTTCCTTTGCAGAGAAGTCATCTTTGGTAAAACATATAAGAACACACACTGGAGAGAAACCATATTCTTGTGAAATTTGCAAATCATCCTTTTCACAGATCTCACATTTGGTGCGACATGTGAGAACACACACTGGTGAAAAACCACATTCTTGTGAAATATGTGGTTCTTCTTTTTCAGCTAGGTCATCCTTGGTACAGCATATGCGAACTCACACTGGGGAGAAACCACATTCTTGTGAAGTTTGTGAATCAACCTTTTCACAGAGGTCAGATTTGATACAACATATGAGAACACATACTGGAGAGAAACCATATTCTTGTGAAGAATGTAATTATTCCTTTTCAGCAAGGTCATCACTGGTGCAACATATGCGAACACACACTGGAGAGAAGCCATATTGCTGTGAGGCATGTGGAGCTTCTTTTTCAAGAAAGTCCAATTTGGGACGACACATGCAAACTCATACTAGAGAAAAATTACATTACTATTGAATGTTTTTGTTTTGTAATGCAGTTCACTATCTTTATCACACTTTCATGTTGCTGACTGACACAACCTCATAGTCCAAAGCTGAAATCTTAGTATCCACGGTAAAGAATGTAAGATGAGCTAAGTGTGTCTTTTCAAATGGCTGAAATATGGTGCTTTATACACTACAGTTCAAAAGTTTAAGGACACTCTTGGTAATTTTTTTAAATGGGCCCAAAATGTAGAAAATTATTATACATGGTTACAAAAGTGAGACATGAGTCTTAATTAAAAATTTTATCATGGCAAAAAGAAGAAAAAAACATATTAAATTTTGCTCTCGTCAAAATATCCTCCTTTAGCCTTGATTACTGCAGCACTAATTTTTGACATAGCAAAAGTTTCTCAAAGTACAGGGTGTCTATAAAGTTTGTGTGAACTTTAAAAAATTTATAACTTTATTTGTATTTGCGATAGAAATAATTTATAAAAAGGATTAGAAAGAAGTAAATCTATATTTTTTAAGGTTTTATTGAAATTTTATTTAAGTTTCCACATGTCCTCCATCATTAGCAATACAAAAGGTAATACGATTTTGCAGTTCACTGAAAACATTTGCTAACTGATTTACAGTAATGCCTGAAATCACATTAGTTATTTTAGCTATACTTAAAACTAGGTACGTTAAAGTTTATAACATTTTTTACAGATTATTTCTATTGCAAATACAAATAAAGTTATAAATTTTTTAAAGTGCACATGAAATTTATGGACACCCTGTATAAAGTTGAAATTGAACAGTACATACTATATATACAAGGTGTATCAAAAATGCTTTTACAAATGTTGGGGGTGAGTTCCTGATACCAAGACAGGATAAAATATATATATATATATATATATATATATACAGGATGTCCATAAAGTTCCTGTGCCCTTTAAAAAAATTATAACTTTATTTGTATTTGCGCTAGAAATAATTTGTAAAAAGTATTAGAAAGAAGTAAATCTATATTTTTTAAGGTTTTATTGAAATTTTATTTAAGTTTCCACATGTCCTCCATCATTAGCAATACAAAGGGTAATACGATTTTGCAGTTCACGGAAAACATTTGCCAACTGATTTACAGTAATACCTGAAATCACATTAGTTATTTTAGCTATACTTAAACTAGGTACATTAAACTTTATAATATTTTTTACAGATTATTTCTATTGCAAATACAAATAAAGTTATAAATTTTTTAAAGTGCACACAAACTTTATGGACACCCTGTATAAGTTTGATAATTGATTCTATTCTTTTTTCAATGACTCTAAGAGCCCTTAATTTTTTTTTTTTTTTTTTCAATCTTCTGTCAAGTTCATCCCATGCTAATTCTGGGGGTGGCTTCAAACTTTTGAATTGTTGTGCATGTGAGACTGCACTGGTTAGAAACCATATTCTTCTGTTGTGGATTGCTCTAAATTTGTTGAAGTATATCTTACTGAGGAGGAAATACGTTTTGGAGCAGTCGGTCGAGTTCATGGAAATCATATTTGCTATGACTGGAAGTGAAATCAGATTTTTGTGAAAAGTTTGATGCTGCATTGACATCAAATTTCACATTGCTGGCCAAGTTATTATTTGAAATGTTTACTCAGATTATTACTAATGATTTAAATCTTTCATTGAAGCTTTTCTATTATGACTGTTTCAAACGTTCACTTTTCGACCATGAGACCTGGATTCAAATTTTACCATGGTCGATTTGTCAGAAAGGTGACTTCTTCACGTTAACAGCCTGAGGAGTGCCTGAAAACCATACCATTGATGGTTGTTTTAGCGCAAAGCCACAAATGACCAACAGTTTGAGTGTTGCAGTTCAAACTCTTAATCATGCTAGATAATGCACACTCTCCTAGAAATTGTAACTAAGGTCTACTCACCATAGTTGCAGTGAACAAACATAAATATGCCTGAGCAGGCGTCTGCAGCAGGGATTGGCTAGCTGCACTAGTAGATGGGCCTACTTGGATATAAACAGCTAGCTTTTACTATTGTGGCCTTGCACCAGTCTCCAACAGCAAGGTTTCTGATCAGGAGGTTTTGAGGAGCGTGGAACCACCTCTTAATTGCTGGTGTTCCCAGGTCCACCCCGACCCGGGGTGGTAGCACCTGTTAGGGTCCCAGCTATGGGAATATAGTTAACTAATACAAGCAATACTTTTTGAAAAAATTATTACCAGCAATACAATTTTGAAGGAAAAGTATTACCAGAAACAGACTTTTGACAAAACAAAATATTACCAGCAATAAAAAATTTTGTCAGCATTAAATAACCCATTGAGGTTGATATGCTGTAAAACAAAATAAACCAAACCAATCTAAACCTATTCTTTTCATACAAATCTATCCTAAAAATGTTGTTGTCATTAAATAACACATTGAGGTTGATATGCCGTAAAAATAAACCAAACCAAACCAAACTTGCACTAGTCTATACTAATCTTTTTATACATCTACAGAAATATTAGAGGTGTGGAAAGTGAATTAGGTGTAACGAGTTCAATTCTTTTCACTAATGCCCCTTGAAAAGGTATGAATCCATATTCCTCCAGCTATGGGTTAAATAGCAGGGTAGATTGGGTTTTTTTGCCTTGTGGCAGAACATTCAATTTCCAACCACAAGAAGGAATAATCTGAATTCAAACCCAGCCTGAAGATGGGTTGAGTGCCATCAGGTTATGTTGCCTTAGGCTAGTGGATCCAAAATGGTGTGACATGCCTCAACGGTGCAGTGGAAGAGGATAGCAGGTGAGGCAGAATGGTTGACAGACAATCAAAGATTTAGAAACAGTTTTAATAAATTCATATGCCAAAAATAAATATGATTTCAAAATGTAAAATATTATTATTGATTGTAATTACATGCATGAGTCCCAGTATAAATATAAATAATTATTGACCGATTTTATCATTTTGATATTTTAGCAATATATCAAGTATTAAGAATATAATAATTGGGGTCTGCAAATTACAGAAGAGAGTTATCAATGATAATGTTCCAACTTTGAATCCACAGCTATCTCCCTTTAACCCTCCCTCTGGACCTTTTTTGCAGTAGAGCGGCTGGCACCTTTTTCACTGGGATTTGGTATCTTAATTTCTGGCATTTATCTCCCCTTATCAAAAATTAGGAAATAATTTTTATACCACTTAATTTTTATATATGTCTATATTTCTGAGATGAGGTATTATATACATTATTTGCATTATTCAGACTATTGTCCTCATCTTTGTCGCCATATTACAAAAATTTGGCCGTTGTGCACTCTGGCCTTCTTCAGATGGTTGGAATGTTGAACTGAAACCTTTATTTCGCTCACTGGGGTAGACTGTTCTAGTTCCACGTGGCATGTGGATGTCAGTTATCTCCTGTTAATTTCCCTCTGAAAGTTCTCCACTGCCTTGACCAAGTATTGAACTCGTACGCTTTGGGTCCTGTCACTGGATCTAACTAACAAAAAACTGTGCCATGTGTCTTTGAGGACATCTGTGTATGAATTTCTGGTTATTATAAACCTAGTTTCTTCAGCAATATTTTTTTTATCAGTGTCATTTTTTTGCTGTCATCTTAATGTTTTTACCAGAGCTCATATTGCAATTTTTGTTGTTATTATTGCTTTTTTCTGGCAATCCTTATTACTGGTTCCCATATTGTATTCATTTCTATGCTTGATCGGCTCAGGAGATTTTTTTATGGCCTAGCATATGTGTTGATTCCTTAAGTTTACGAATTTTCCAATGGTGTTCTTTGTCTATGATCTCAACCTGATCCCACAGAGGGCGGTGATCTCCCTTCTCTCACCATATGTGGTCAGCCATGCCTGATTTTTCCACTTCCTCTCATGTTACAGCTTTCTGGTGTTCATGATTTTTATATTATTTAAAAGCAGAATGCCTTGGAGAATTTAAATCATCAATGTTTTTTGTTTGTTTTGTGTAAAATAGAAACACTAATTACTGAAAATCTGCTCTGAATCATAAAAAAATGCAATAAAAGTAAGACATTATTTAATTAGAAAACGTTTGAATTGGTTTTATGAATAAGATATATTATGGACACTATTGTCTTTAAAAAAATTTTTCGGTGAATAATAAATTTTTTGGAAGAATTATTTTTCATTTTTTTAAAAATTTTAATTAGAATAATTTATAAAGTTTTAAATCTTTCAAAATTCTGTCTTAATTTGTCTCATTTAGGTGATATTATTATTAAGTAAAAATTATATTTACTAATCATAAATGAAAAAGCTTACTACAATTCATTAACCCCCAATATTTTTTTTTACTTGGTTTCAGTAATAAAATGGAAGAAAGGAGGAGAGATGGAAGCCTAATATAAAGGAGATTACTCCTAAAAACAAACTTATACCTGTCATTAAATTTCTGTACTTTAATCATATTATAAGTTATTTGTGTTGTATATTTAACACACTATTAGTTGTTTTTTTTTTTTAATGTATTTTTATCACATAAAATTTGGTAAGGCATGAGCTAATTTTTTTGCTAAAAATATGGACCAGTGAACAAAGTTTGGGGACCATCTGGTTTAAGTAAACAATCTAACAGCCAAATAGTGTGCAACATTATTATTAAGATTCTAAACATAGCATTTTAAACTATTTATTAATGGCATATACAGCAGAATGTGGTGCTGATAAAAAAATGTCCTTTTGACATTCCATCTTTTTGTAGATGCTTAAACTCTGTCTAAAATTAAATATTTTTCTTATCGATGTTTTTCTTATCTATCATTATTATTAGAATTGCAAAGAATCTCTATTGCTTTTATACTGCGTGTAACAACAAAATTGTCCAAATCGTTAGATTAAGCTCTGAACTGTTGTATGTTAGAAATGATTAAAGATATCTTACTGGAATTCTCCAAGGTTTTTATAACACTATTGGACTCTACTTTGAGCAATAAGAATGTATAATTACTCTCCAAGCTTAACAGAAGTACCATGATAAAAAGTAAATGTGATTTCAAAATTTAAAATATATTACTCCCTCCATTCTGAAATAGTTGTACAAAAAAAATTTTCATGTTCCAAAATAATTGTTCCAGTAGATAAAAAAAACACCAAAAAGAACAAAACATATCATTTATTCCCATACTCAACAGTGAGTAATATTAGTGAATTGTCATATAAATAAGTGTGAAATATATCGAAACTGATATACATAAACAGTTAAATTAATAACAAAAATAACTGGGGAAGGTTTACTTTAACAAAAGCAGTTTCAGTTTCAACTCATCAGAAATAGAAATGGATACTTCAAGTTTTCCTTCTCTTTCAAGCTTCTCTTTAGACATGTGCCGGAGTTTATAGTTGTTATCGCCGTCAACTAAAATAACTTGTTCCATTGCTAACTGCAAACTTAGAAAAGTATTGCTAAGCTTCGACTTCTGAAGTTTATTGAAGCTTTCTTCCACTGCTTCAATGAGCTGGCCAACATTAATTGGAGCTTGCCGGTGCTGAATTGATTGAATTGCATTAAAATAACCCAGATCAAGGAAATTGAGATCAGGACGATTTGGAGGCTGGCAAACTAATTCAATTTGCAAACCCAGACATTCTGCAGCTACGTTTAATTCATCTGCAACCTGTTTTATTGCACCACACTTCAGGACACGATCTGTGGATCTTTCCAGCAGTGCTTGCAACACAGCACTACGTTCATTATTTGTCAATTCATGCTTCTTGCAATTTGTTTAGCATTTCTGCCAATTGGCTTCTCTTCTCCCATCATAATCTCTTGCCAGCGGGTTGTCTGAAAAAAAATACAATTTTAATGTGGTGAAAGTGATATAATTTGCGCTTCAAATTATTCTACCTGAATAAGCTAATATAAATACTCGAGGGACATCAATGCTAACCTTGAAAACGGCAAACAATTCGACTAAGAATTAGTATATTCCACACGAGATTTCCGGCTATGGAACAACTGTTTCGGAACAGAGGGAGTATTATGGATTACTTGTAATTGCTTGCATGAGTCCCAGTATAAATCGTTATAAATAATTATTGACCGATTTTATCATTGTGATATTTTTGCATTATATCAAGTATATAATTAGGATCTGCAAATTGGAGGAGAGAGTTATCGATGATAATTTTCTGACTTTGAATGTGCGGTTATCTCTCTGGACCTTCTTTCCCGTATGGCTGCTTGTGCCTTTTCAGTTCTGACAAAAAGCAAAAAAATGGAAAGGCTTCTTTGTGTTGATGGGGAGATGGGTTTGTTGATCTCAAATTAGGCTTAATATAAAGGAGATTGCTTGTCAAAAACGAACTCGTACCTTTCATCAAATTTGTGTACTTAAATCATATTATAAGTTATTTGTGTTACATATTACATTTACATCCTGGGTAAGATGATAAACTACATCCAGCAGCAAGTCGTCTGATCAGGAGGTTTTGAGGAGCGTGGGACCACCTCTTAATTGCTGGTGTTCCCAGGTGCACCCTGATCCGGGGTGGTAGCACCTGTTAGGGTCCCAGCTATGGGCAAATAGTTAACTATTACTAGCAATACTTTTTTGAAAAAAATTTTTACCAGCAATACGACTTTGAAGGAATATATTGCCAGAAACAGATTTTTGACAAAACAAAATATTACCATCAATAAAAAATGGTGTCGGCATTAAATAAACCCATTGAAGTAAAACAAAATTAACCGTAAATCAAAATTAACCTAACCAATCTAAACCAAAGAATACATATTGTATTCATACGAATCTATCCTAAAAATGTTGTCAGCATTAAATAACTCATTGAGGTTGATATGCCATAAAACAAAATAAACCAAACCAATCTAAACTAAAGAATACATATTCTATTCATACGAATCTATCCTAAAAATGTTGTCGGCATTAAATAACCCATTGAGGTTGATATGCCGTAAAACAAAATAAAGCAAACCAATCTAAACTAAAGAATACATATTCTATTCATACGAATCTATCCTAAAAATGTTGTCGGCATTAAATAACCCATTGAGGTTGATATACCATAAAACAAAATAAACCAAACCAATCTAAACCAAAGAATACATATTCTATTCATACGAATCTATCCTAAAAATGTTGTCGGCATTAAATAACCCATTGAGGTTGATATACCATAAACCAAACCAATATATATTACATTAAACACACTATTAGTCCTTTTTTAAATTTACTTTTTATCGCAAGATTTTTGTGAGGCACAAGCAAATTTTCATTTCGAAAATGTGGTCCAGAGAAGAAAAAACTTTGAGAACGATTACCTTAAACATGCCACTGCTTCTGTGGTTGCAGTTAATGTGATGGACCTGTAACCCTGATGAGTCATGCACAGAAATATTAAAAGTAATATGCTAATAGTTATTGGAAAATAAGTATATTTATTTGTTCCCTTCCCTCAAATAAGGCCATTAAGACACAGTGGGGCACAGGGAATGAAAGAGAATGAGAAAACTGGGAATGGGGAGGACCTCAGGGTTATTTAATGCCAACAATTTATATATATATATATATATATATATATATATATACATGAAGAAATATAGTCTTAAAGCGTGGCATATTTATGGGATAAAGTGCTCAATATCAGAGATAGAGCGTGTGTAAATATAAACATCATCATCATTTTGGAGGGAAAAGTTCCCGATATTTCTGAGGCTTCTAATCTTGATAAATACAGAGAATATATTTCTGTTTGGCAGTGAGTACTTGACATCGGCTGTGATAACATCAGGTCGGCGATAGAACACCAGTCATCTTCAGAACCTGTTTCAAGAAAGAGATCTGTGGAATCTTCTACGTTTGCCAGTCACCCCCCCCCCCCGCGGGGAAATGTACTCTTCCTTGTAATTATCATGACAATCGAACATACATACATGGAAATCGTATGACAAGCATTCATTGGTTAATCTCCTCAAAACTAGCTCACTGATTGGTCAGTTCCGACCAATCAAATTGCCTGCACGCGACAAATCTGTTTTCCCGCTAACTAAGGTTAAGCCAGTCACGTGACACACATAAACAAAACACGAGTGGTTCTCTCTCTCTCTATCTATTTTTTGCCGCTCGTGCCAAAATGTAACCTTCAAGGACTCCCGTCTTGACCATGCCGTCAGACATTAAAGAACATTGCAACATTCACGCAAGTACGAACTCTTAACTCTTCTGAACTCTTACCAACTTGTCCAATAGACAATTCCTAACATGCAACAGAAACTACAGTTTTGTTACTTCAACCCTTATAAGCTCCGGTACAAATATTTCCCAATCTAAGAGACATAACTCTATCAAACCTTTAGCTTATGTACGTGTACCCTACGACCAATAAATAAATTCAATTCTTATGTTTTGATTCATTACTTTCTGTCTTGTATTTTAATTGTTGTGGATGGAAGATTATTGAACACACCCGATTTTAAGCCTTCTTACCAATCAAACCTTCTGATATCTTTTTTATCACACATCCGCAACAGATCTACCTGCTGGGCTCTAAAAACAGAACGTCGACCCTCTACTAAAAACTGAGATCTGCTTCTTTGCACCTAGAAATCCCTGTCGTCGGCCTACGAACTCAGTCAAATACAAAAATTATGATCTTCCAACAGTTTCCTGCTCAGCAAGTACTATGCAGATAAATCAATGTGAGTGCTACTGCTAACACCTTAAGAACAATTTACTTGCTTAAAGAACTTTTAGGCGGTCAGAGAAATATTTTGAGCAAGCCTTTTCAGGAACATTTTTTCTTCCTTTAAGTTAAAGGAATTTTCTTCTCCTTTTCTTTCTCCCGTATTTGAGTGTATCCTTTTTTTTTTTTTTACCTTTTTTGTGTATGTAAATAAAGATTTTCTTCTTTTATTGTTAAACTCAGAGCAAGAGTTTGAGTCTTTATTCTCCCGCCTAAAAGAAAGTATTTGTTGGAATTTTAATTTGAGAACAACAATTCACAAGTTCACATTCTCGCTATTTTTTCTATCCTCACTCCAACCTCTTTTTAATTTCAAAACCGGCTCCCAAGGCCTTGATTCTTATCGGAGATAAGAATATATTTTCTGGCTAACGAGAGAGCTGGAAAACACAAAAGGGAATTCCACCACCATCATTCTTTCCATGGTGCCACAAAGTCTGGGAGAAACCTCACAGCTTCTTCACACCAACCTGTTTTCAGTACCTTCAAAACCGGCTCCCAGGGCCCTGATTCTTATCAAAGATAAGAATATGTTTTCTGACCAATAGTGGGGCCAAGAAATTTGTACAACGATTTTGGAGAGAAAAATCCCCGATCCATCGGAGCCTACCAAAACTCAATAAATTTGGAAAAATCTTGCCTATTTTGCCAGTGAGAATTCTGCCCACCGTCTGTGAGGTCGACATTAGGGAGCTCCAGCGCCTCTTTCACCAAAGAAGAACTACTAAAGGGCCGTCAAGAACGAACGTCGGTCCACTATTCAAGACCAATCCAAGGCTGCATCCCTTCACCAATCCTTCTGACGTCAACCTACAAAACTCACTCAACCGCAGGATTCCTTTATCTGCGAACGGGTTTCCAACTCTACAAGAACTGTGAGCGTATCTATCTGAACCTTAACAATAATATCTAATCGCTTAAAGAACTCTTCAGAGAAATATTTTGAGCAAGCCTTTTTTAAGTTATGGACATTTTCTCTTTTCCCTTTCTTTCCTAATCATCTTTTTTTCCCCTTTACCT
>OZ038479.1:7100601-7110601 GCA_964036315.1 Acanthosepion esculentum | reverse complement strand
TACATCTCAGTTTTCAGAAGGTAGTAGAGTTGAGTGGCCCCTATCATAAACTTGGAGGTATCATAGATTTGTTGGTGGGGCAAAATGTATGGAAAAGTAAAAATGACAAATATTTAAATTTAAGTACGTTTGCCTGAAAACAGTATAAATTCTATTGAAGGACAAACCTGAACTATAAGTGCTGAATTTTAATGAAACAAATTTGAGTTATTTTCATTTATTTTTGTAATTATTTAACCCCAAGCAAGACAATAAAGCCACTAAGACACAAGAGGTTTACTGAGTGTTAGAAATTTTAAAGTTGTAATTGCAAATATTGCATGACTTATTGTTTTCTTTAATAAAACATTTTATTTATTTTCAGATAACATTTTTGATGGAAACAAAGAAAACTGTAATCATTAACGAAACCATTTTTAAAAGAACCATATCCTTGTAAGTTGCATGACATTGTCTTTTGATCCAATAGCACACCGATGCAGACACACCCCGAAGAGAAACCCTGCATCAGAACATACTCATATATAACACCCTTGTACAAATTAATTGAAACAACCGCTTTTGTATCCTTTCTTTCACCATCCGGTCAGTTTTAGACCCACTGGAGTGACAGGGTGTAATCGATTTCTATTTTTTCCTCAGATTAGGTCATTTGCAGAGTTGTGCAGTAATATGAATCTACTTTCGGGATGTATGATAAAATTTGTTTGGCCTTGAAATATATTGCGTCATCCATGATTGCATCAGATTTTTATCACACCCAGACACTATTGTCTTGACTGTCGATTAGTTGTCCTATGGCCATCGTCTGCAATGGACACTACTCCAAGGAATCGTACGAAAATTGTAAAACAGCACAAACACACTGGTAAGCCTTTTCAGTGAGCAAATCAAAGTACTATAGACTGACCTGGAAACTCTCCTGATTTAAATCCAATCAAGAATCTGTGGTCAATCTGCAAGGAATGACTTTGTGGAATGGACATACAAAGTATTAACATGTGCACTGGGTTATGTTTCATTGGAAAAATATGAAAAAAAAAAGTAAATAATGGAATTATGTTTTGTTTCAATTAATTTGCATGATGGTGTATAACACCCTCTGAAAATAAAACTTCATTCTTGCAATATCTACAGCTCAGTATCTTCCTTGACTTTGCTTAAATATGTAGAATAGCATTTTCAAAAAGGTCAAATTTGAAAAGACACATGCTAGCACACACTGGGGAGATGTCCTACATTTGTAATGTGTGTTGATCAGCATTTTTGCAAAGTTTCAGCTAGTACATGTGTGAACACACACTGGAGAAAAACCTTACACTTGTCAAATGTGTGGATCAGCATTTTCAACAAGTTCTAGTTTAAAAAGTGCATCACACAGCAGACAAATACTGAAGAGAAACCTTACTGGTGTGAAGTGCATATGCTTTCACAGAATTCACATCTAAAACTTCATATATGTCAGAGAGAAACAACATTTATGCATATTTTTTTAACAACATCAGAGTTTCTTTCCTGGTAATAAAACTTAGTGAAAAGTAAAAATGACATGTTTATATTACTGTTTTCGTCAATACTTCATCTTTGCATACATAACTGGAGGATGAATGATTTAATGTTGAAGATGCAAACAACAGAAGAAACTGTCCTTAAGAGCTTTATTTACATAATGTTTTAAATTATGAGTCAATGTGTCATCACATCTAAAAGCATATACACAGAAAAGAAATGTTACTCTTGGGCAGTACAGCTAAGTATTTTCATTAACCTTTAGCCCTCTGCATTATTAATATTCCCAAGCAGTCACTTATCTAGGTACTGACCAGGCTTGACATTGCTTAACCTTTAGCCCTCTGCATTATTAATATTTCTAAGCAGTCACCCATCTGAGTACTGACCATGCTTGACATTTCTTAACCTTTAGGACTCTGAATTATTAATATTAATTCCCTTTCCACTGCATTTTTTTCCAAGCCTCTCAATTGCAGTATCGTTATTGTTAGTTTCAGTCAAAGATGTTTTCTGTTTCCATAGCAGGATATGAAATTCAAACACTATTGTTCAGGGATCAGAGTCACCTTCAGTGACAGGATCAACTTTTTGCACAGCAAATGAAGTCAGAGTGATAAAGGTTAAATTTCGTTTGAAACATTGAAGAAAAGAATTTAATGCAAATTGCAAAAATGAGGATATGAAAGCACATTTAAATGCACACTGACGATAAAGCATATTCTTATAAAATATATATTTAAAATGCCACATATAAACACGGAAAGGGTCCTCACATAATCTCTAAATTAGTGTTTTTATTTTATTCACTTTTACATGAAAACAATTTGTAGATCAACATCTTCAATGAGTCAAGATGTTAAAACAACAAATGCAAACACATGCTAAAGAGAAACCCTACATTTGTAAAGTGTGTGAATCACCATTTTCACACAAGTCATATTTAAAAGACCACATGTGGAAACACACTGGAGAAAAACCCTACTCTTGTGAAATATGTGGATCAGCATTTTCACAGAATTCAAATTTGAAAAGACACATACAAATGCATACAAACATAAAACCATATTCTTGTGACATTTGTGGATCAGCTTTTTCACAGAGTTCGAATTTAAAAGAACATATGCGGACTCACACTGGAGAGAAACCATATTTGTGCAAAGTCTGTGGCTCAGCATATTTAACCAGTTCAAATTTAAAACAACACATACGAACACACACTGGGGAGAAACCCTATCCATGTGAAATATGTGGCTCAGCATTTTCACAAAGTTCCAGTTTGAAGCGACACATGCGAACACACACTGGAGAGAGACCATACACTTGTCAATTATGTGGTTCATCATTTTCACAGACATCAGTTTTTAATTTACACATGCAAACACACACTGGAGAGAAACCTTATTCTTGTGAAATGTGTGGGTCAGCATTTTCACAAAGTTCAAACTTGAAAAGACACATACAAACACATACTGGAGAGAAACCCTATACTTGTAAGGTGTGTGGATCAGCATTTTCACAAAATTCATATTTAAAAGAACATATGTGCACACATACTGGAGAGAAACCCTACTCCTGTCAAATATGTAGAACAGCATTTTCAAAAAGGTCAAATTTAAAAAGACACATGCTAGCGCACACTGGAGAGAAGTCCTACATTTGTAATGTGTGTGAATCAGCATTTTTGCAAAGTTCCAGCTTAAAAGTACATATGCGAACACACACTGGGGAAAAACCTTACACTTGTCAAATGTGTGGATCAGCATTTTCAACAAGTTCTGGTTTGAAAGTGCATATGCGAACACACAGTGCAGAGAAACTTTAATAATCTGCTGTATGGATCTGTACTTTCATAGGGTTTGAATTTAAAAATACACTGGAAAGAAGACATTCTCTAATGGAGAGTGTGTATTGATATATTCAAGGAGGTATTCTTTAAAATATATTTATTTTTTCAGCTGCAAATATCTATTCTAATATTAGCATGCAGTTGATTTTTTTTAAATATTCTTTGCAGATGTCATTTTTGGTTGAGTGGAATAAAATATTTCTTGTGAAACATGCTGATATTTGCTCATATAAAGGGCACATTTGATGCGATCAAAAGAAAAACGAAAAGTTTCAAGAATTTTCCAGGAGAGACATTTATTTCAAAAGAATACAAAACTTGAATCGCCTTCAAAGTAGAACCCTCTGATTTCAATGCTCTTGCAGTAGCACTCCAGTCACTTCTTCAAGGCCTCGTCATCACCCTCCAAATTGTCCAGGATCCTCATTATAGCCTCTTTCTTCCTTTTCTCCACATCCTCAAAGTGTTAATTTAAAAGCAGTCTTGTTTATTTTATACGTTTCTGATGAAGTTTTATGTTAACCTCAACAAAAAAAACAAACAATGAAATGATCAAGACTGTTTTAAGAATGTGGAAGAGAAGAAAGAGGCTGTGACAAGGACCCTGGACACTTTCACTTTGTTTTGTGTATGTTCAAATCATGGCCGGGTCCTATTCTCTCATGGATTTTGTATGTCAAAGAAAAACAATATTGATTTCAGTGATTTTTAAAATTAATTCAAAGGGCTGAAATAATTGTGAAATCATGCAAAGGTGAATATTTCTAAATATTTTTTTAGTTTCCACTCCAAGTTATTTAGCAGGTTTTATTTTTAATTTACAATTTTAAAATCATCATCTGTCTATATTTCTTAGATAAGGTATTCTATTTACATTGTTCTCATCTTTACTGTCAAATTCACAACGTTTCAGCCATTGTACACTCTTGGCTTCTTCAGGTGACTGGAATTTCGAACTAAACCCTTTATTTTGTCCACCAGGGTAGATTGTTCTGGTTCCACATGCCATGGCTCTTCTAGAGTTATCTCCCTTTAACTCAACTCTCCAACCTTTTGTAAAGTTTTTTTTTTCTTTTTTACTTTTTTAATCCCTTCACCCCAAGTGCAGCCACAAGCCACTAAGATGCAAGGGGCTAATGGAAGTGAAAGGGAAAAGATTTTTTAGAAGGAACTAGAAACACATTCCTCAATAGGAAACATGAGATAAACCTCTACTCCTGTTCAAAAAAACTGTGAAGGAGTGTGAACCTGGCTGTAGGAAATCCTATCTCTTTCTATTGAAGGAAAAAAATAGTAAATAAATAGATAATTAGCAAATGAAATTTCCGAGTACAGACGGAGATGTTAAAAGTTGAAATAGATTTTAAGAGGAACTGACGTAGTCCTGAAGAGGAAAAAAGAGATAAACCTTGACCTCTATTCAAAAAACTGTGGAGGAGTGTGAACCTGGCTTATCTATTCCTATTAAAGAAAAGAAACAGCAAATAAAACAAGATCAAGGACAGACAATAAGCAAACCTATGTACTTCTGTTGAGGGTTAATTAATCAATTAAATATATTATTTATACAAGCTTTGTATGAAAAGTAAATGTGAGTGACAGCGGGATATGCGGATTGTGTTATCATCTAACGATATCTTGGGAGAATATAACTGTAATCTTAACTTTCTGAAAGCATTTCATATGAGAATTGTGGGAGGACAAATCATGACTGCTTCACCGTGACAATGCACCTGTTCACAACATCCTGAGCATCTGTCAGTTCCTGATTGAGAAGAACATCGCTGCACTGAAACAGCCTCCCTATACACCTGATCTTGCTCTGGGGGACTCTCTTCTTTTCCCCAAGCTCAAAAGAATCGTGAAGGGGACACATTTTGAGGGCATTATTATGGAGCTGAGGAGTGTCCAAGTGTATAGAAGCATTGTAGAGAAGTATGGAAAAGTGCATTAGAATTGAGGGTGATTACTTTGGAGGGGAAACCATGTAGTTTGTTATCTGTCTATATCTCTGAGATGAGGTATTATGATTACTTGCATTATTTACATTATTCAGACTGTTATCCTCATCTTCATTGCCATATTCACAACGACATATGGCCCAGTGGATAAAGACGTTGGTTAGATCCAGTGACTAGACCCAATGATCTGTCTATATCTCTGAGATGAGGTATTATGATTACTTGCATTATTTACATTATTCGAACTGTTATCCTCATCTTCATTGTCATATTCACAATGTTTCAACCGTCGTATGCTTCAGACTTCTTCATTATCTCTCTCTGTTTCTGAGATGAGGTATTGTAACTATTTATACTATTTACATTGTTCCGACTGTTGTCCTCATGTTTATTGCCATATTCATAATGTTTCAGCTGTCATACACTTCAGCCTTCTTCAGGATCTGTATTTCTGAGATGAGGTACTGTAACTATTTACACTATTTACATTGTTCAGACTGTATGCTCCAGCCCTCTTCAGGTGATTGGAATTTCAAACCGAACCCTTTATTTCATCCACCAGTGTAGATTGCTCTAATTCCTCGTGCCATGCCTCTTCTGGATGTCTCAGTTATTTTCCTTAAGTTTTGGTTTGCCACTGCTGTGGCCTGGTATTAAACTCACAACTCTTTGGGTCAAGTCACTGGATCTAACCAATGTCTTTATCAACTGGACCATGTGTCTTTGAGGGTTCAGTTCGAAATTCCAATCACTGGAGGGTACAATGCCTGAAACATTGTGAATATAGCAGTGAAGATGAGGATAATCGCTTGAATAATGTAAATAATGCAAGTAGTTAGTTATTTGGAATTTAAATAAATTCTTTGTCACACCTCTCAGACAGATCTTATATATTTATTTATTATGTAAATTTTCTCTTTCAGACAATTTAATAATAAAAACCTCGTAAGAAAATCTTGAAATCTTGTTTTTATTACTATATCTATATTTTTCTTTCAAGAGAAACCTGTTTGGACGACCATTTAAACTCACAAGATTGACCATAACTTTGATTTTACAAATGCCACCAGAATAATTTTGTATCTGTCTATATTTCTGAGATGAGGTATTATCTACACTATTTACATCTTCATCTTTGTCGCCATATTTATTACGTTTCGGCCGTTGTACACTCCGGTGGTTGGAATGTGAAACTGAACCCATTATTTTGCTCACTGGGGTAGACTGTTCTAGTTCCACGTGCCATGTTTAATGGATACCAGTTATCAGCTATCTCCTGTCAATTCCCCTCTGAAAGTTCTCCACTGCCTTAACCGGGTATTGAAATCACACTCTTTGGGTCCTGTCACTGAATCTAACCAACACCTTTATCCACTGTGCCATGTGTCCTTGAGGACATCTGTGTATGAATTTCTGGGTATTATAAACCTAATGTCTTCAGCAACCATTTTTACCAGTGCTCATATTGCAATTATTTGCTGTTATCATTACATGTTTTTATCAGAGCTCATATTGCAATTTTTGTTATTATTATTGCTTTTCTCTGGCACTCCTTATTACTGGTTCCCATATTGTATTTATTTCTATGCTTGGTCGGCTCAAGAGATTTTTGTGGCCTAGCATATGTGCTGATTCCTTAAGTTTATGGATTTTCCACTGGTGTTCTTTGTCTATGATCTCAACCTGATCCTACAGAGGGTGGTGATCTCCCTTTTCTCTCCATATGTGGTCAGTCACGCCTGATTTTTCCACTTCCCCTCGTGTTACAGCTTTCTGGTTTTTTGAAGCCTTACGTTAATATATATTTGCAGCAGGAGGAAGGACAGAGGACACAATGGCCAAAACGCTGTGATAAAAACAGCAAAAATGAGGTCAATAGTCCAAATATAAATTGTGTAAATAATGATAACTCCTCATCACCAAAATTTAGAAAATATTTATGTATTAGATTATTTACAAGAATAATTTTGTATGTGAACCATTTATGAGGAAATCCTTATTATTTACCATTTTATAAAGTTTGAATCAATGCAATATATATATATATATATATCATTTATCAATTTATAAAGAAAATAATTTTTTATTCATAAATAAATTGATAACATTTACTAAATTAATACACGAGCCAAATATAAATTGTGTAAATAATATCTCCTCATTGAAAAAATTCAGAAAATATTTCTTAGATTATTTACAAGATTTTTATATTTACCACATTCTGCAAACTAATGCAATTAAAACTAATGCAATATTTATCATTTACCAATTTATAAAGAAATATGAAAACAATTTTTTATTCATAAAAATTTACTAAAATATGTAAATTATAAGTTATGGCGAAGAAAACGGGGATTTACCTCGTCAAAATAAGCGACAGTGAGTCGCGTGTATTTTACGACGGAAAAGCTGGCGAAAAAGAAAATTAATTACCAAAAAAAAGGGGCACGTATTCCGCATGACATGCTGAAGACGGAATATTTGAGTTAAAAGAAAAAATGTCTGATGCAAGAGTCACAATTAAACGTACTTTGATATGCAAAATACTGGAGATCGTCTCTCAGCTGTCGACGAATGGAAAAAATGTTCGGCCGATAAAAGCAGTTAGTGTTCTCGAATCTGGGAGAATTCGGCCATTTTGGCTACCACGTTTGGTAGAGAATGAGTTATTTTTTCTGACTGGTGGCGTGCATTTTGATGAGCGAGATAGTATTTGCGAATCGAGTTTTCGGCATTTCTTTCTGCCCTCGATGTTCGAGTTGGAACTTAGTGATTTATTCTCTGTGACGTGGAAATAATCTGCGACAAATATTTCCTTTGCAATCCCAGTTTACTTACATAAGTAAATCATCATTTACCATTTTATAAAGTGCAAATTAATTTGCAATGAGCCGATGATTTGCTAACTATAATCTAAATAAACAATCTAATAAATAGTGTTTAATATTTTTTGTAAATTCTCAAGAACAAAGAAAATATATAAATTCCCTTTCATATGTTTAGGTTTTATTACAATTTTAATTATTGCTTTTTAAAACAATAAACCTTGCTAAGGAGTGAAGGTAGTTAAAATAATAGCAGTGTCAAGGGAAAAACCATCCTTTTGAGACACAGGTTTTTTTTCTTTTTTGTAGGCAAGAATGTTGCCCATCCATGGATAAATCCTTTTAAAGACTCTGCCTCTTCTTTCAGTTAGTTCTTTGAATACTTTTGTTACTGAATCAAGAAAAAAAGGAATAAATGCTATTTTGTGTCACTATTTTTCAAGAGTTCAATCTAAGCCATTATTTTACTTATGCCACCCCCAAATCAACAGTGGCTGGGGGCTTATTAAGTCCAAGAATTCACTTCTGATAATTCAGCTCTCCAAAATGTTCTGTTGCGAAGAGGAAAGATATCCTAATGTCCAGGATAGGGTCCCGGTTGATGTCACTAATATTAAATATTATAATGGGAATGGAGTCATCTTTACGGCCACAAACAATCAGTTTCTATTGGTGCCAAAAACACCAATCTTCTGCATTGTAACACAGTTTAAAAAAATCATATTGAACAAATCTGGAGCTGCCTCGTAAGACATAAAGAAAAAAAAACACTATATAAAATACACAGTTTTCTATCCATAATATTGAATGTTAAATTATTTAGCAGTTTAAAAAGAAAAATCTCAAGTTTGTGGCGGACTTCACCACATTAATTTAACTTAGATTAGGAAACCAAACTGACGTGAAGAAAAAGAGGATAAGCCAAAGACATCGTTGCACATAAAACTTGTATTTAACAAGATGTACAACCAAGGATGTGAAAGAAAGGCATGAATTGAGTAAAACAAGAGTTGTCTCTCTTTAACTATTATTGCTGAGGAGTGAAGGTAGTTAAAATGGAAAATCTATCCCTTTGACATGTTTTTTTTTGTTTATATTTCTTAGATGAGGTATTGTCACTATTTACATTGTTTGGACTATTGTCCTCATCTTTATTGTCATATTCATGGCGTTTCGGACATTATACACTCAGACCTTCTTCAGATGTCATATGTTGGAATTTTATATTTACAACATTCCAAAAACTAATACAATCAGAACTAACACAATTCAGTCTTTATCATTTACCAGTTTATAAAGAAATAAATATGAAAACAATTTTTCATTCATAAATTTATAAACATTTACTAAATTATTAAAATATGTGAACCAACTATAAGGAAATCCTTACTTACATTATTTGGACTATTATCCTCATCTTTGTCGACATGTTTATTACGTTTCAGCCGTTGTATGCTCCGGCCTTCTTCAGATGGTTGGAATGTCGAACTGAATCCTTTATTTCGCTCACTGGGGTAGACTGTTCTAGTTCCACATGCCATGTTTAAGGCAGTGGAGAACTTTCAGAGGGAAATTAACAGGAGATAACTGACATCCATTAAACATGGCACGTGGAACTAGAACAGTCTACTCCAGTGAGCGAAATAACGGGTTCAGTTCGACATTCCAACCACCTGAAGAAGGCCGGAGCGTACAACGGCCGAAATGTTGTAATAAACATGGCGACAAAGATGAGGACAATAGTCTGAATAATGTAAATAATGTACATAATACCTCATCTCAGAAATATAGACCGATATTGAAATCCTTATTATTTAACATTTTATAAAGTTTGAATCAATTGCCAATTAGCCGAT
>OZ038479.1:7000601-7095601 GCA_964036315.1 Acanthosepion esculentum | reverse complement strand
GTATGAACCACAGGTGGGCTCTGTGGGTGTTGAATAAACACAAATGCACCTGAGCAAGTGTCTACAATAGGGATTGGCTAGCCGCTCTAGTAGATGGGTATCCTCAAATATGAGTGGTCAGCTATGGCTGGCCTGGTTGATCAGAAAAAGCGTTCAATTAGAACGAAGCAAAAACGGCATCATGTAACAGAGTCTATCTTCTTCCATTACTTTAAAGTACTTTCATTGAAAAAACATTTTGAATTAACGATATAACAGAGGTAGTCTATATTTATTCAATCGAAGTTAGCCGAGGACATGACGGGGTAAAACTGGCAACATGAAGACCCACTTCAGATCACAATTATTTTGGAGTTTTTGAAATTCAATTTGTCCGTGTGCTACCAGGGATATAAAAGAGGATACATTTATAAAGCAATTGTTAAGTTTGATGAAAACAGGTTGAAAGATCAACAAAAAATAAGAAAGAAACCAGTAAAAAAATCACTATTTTTCGCTATTTACATGGGTTTTCACTGTATGGGTGGACTCAAATATGAAGTTAAATGACTGTTAAACAATCAACTTATTGTTGGCTACAATTGAGTGAAGTTTATATTAGAATGCTTGAAAATTGAGGGAGTTTTTAGTTTAACATTTGTGTTGAAATCAATTTTTGTTTTTCACCGTTTTTCACTAAATGCTGTGGTATAGAAATAAAAATGAGGTATTGTTGAGCTCGTCATGATGTAAGTAACCTACATACTGAGCTTGAACAAAATCAAAGGAAAAAAGTTGAATTTATTGATTTTTGATCGGCTTTATCAATTATTGATTTTTTTTAAATTATCAATTTTTTTTTATATTAACTTATATTTTACATTATACAACATATGTGCCAAATTTGGTCAAAATCGGTTGATAGATCTTGAAAAGGTGTCAGACACACATACATCCTGTTTTATATTTATACATATATATATATATATATATATATATATATATATATATATATATATATATATATATATGTTAAATCTTGACCTCTCTTACACTAATACAATTCAAAACAGTAACCCTCTACCTTGAGTGGCTTTTGGGGCTTTCCAAATGTATAGAGTAAGTCCCACTCAGTTTTTTACCAAGTACTGATACTTTGTGGGACAGACTCCCATGCAAATTCTGATCAAAGATGCATTTTGAAGAATAACTGAACTCTTCCATTATTAAATACTAAAGAAGTCTATTAACATTTTTGCTGGATGTTGATGTTCTTCATAAACAGAAAATATTTGACATCAACAAAGATCTGCAAACACTGTCAAATATGTCAATTCCTCTGTTGTTCTCTTACCTTGCTGATCAAATTTCACTGCTTTCGAAGAGAATAGACAGGACAAAAGAGATGTACATGAGCAATGTTTTAATTATTTCTTTTTACACACGTTCCTTTTGCATCATAGGCAGCCACTTAGCCTTTTCATGGTTGCCACACACTTCACAATAACATACTTTCCCTCCAGTGTGTTTGCATATGTTCCATTAAATAAGACATCTGTGAAAAGAAAGAACCACATACTTCACAAGAATGAGTGTTCCCTCTAGTATGTCTTTGCAAATGTCTCAAGAAATTAGACTTAACTGAAAATGACGATTTACAAATGTTGCATGAATATGGTTTCTCTCCAGTGTGTGATCGCATATGATCCACTAAATTTGACTTTGTTGAAAGAGAAGCACCACATACTTCACAAGAATATGGTTTCTCTCCAGTGTGTGTTTGCAAATGTTTTGCTAAACCTGACTTTCGTGAAAAGGAATAATCACAAATTCCACAAGTATAGGGTTTCTCTCCAGTATGTGTTCGTGTATGTTGCACCAAATCTGACTTTTGTGAAAAAGAAGAGCTACAGGATTCACAAGTATAGGGCTTCTCTCCAGTATGTGTTCGAACATGCTCCACTAAATGTGATTTTTGGGAAAAAGAAGCACTACAGACTTCACAAGTATATGGTCTCTCTCCAGTATGTGTTCGAATATGTTCCACTAAATGTGACTTCTGTGAAAATGCTGAGCCACACACTTCACAAGAATACGGTTTCTCTCCAGTGTGTGTTTGCATATGTCGTCTCAAATTTGATCTCAATGAAAAGGAAGACCCACATACTTCACAAGAGTAAGGCTTCTCTCCAGTGTGGGTTTTCAAGTGTCTACTTAAATTTGCACTATTCGAAAGTTTGCATCCACAAGTTTTACAACTATACTTTTTTTGTAAGCAGTTTTCCATTTTATATAATTATATTACTGAGAAATTTGTAATCCAATCAAATTTTTCATATTAAATAAAAGTATAATTTTATGGCTGGAATATCTGTAAATAGAAAAAGTGTATTTAATTAATTAATTTTATATGCACACAAATTTTTATACAAAATTTTATTTATTATAATACAGACAATATTATAAATATTTGATCTTACATTTTTAATGCAATTAAAAAATTTTTAAATCTTCTTCATATATAAATATATATACACACACACACACACACACACACACACGGTGGTCCAAAAGTAGGTGGACAGTAAATAATTCCATTTATTTTCAGATTAAATATCCATACAATTATATTTACTAACACCATTATTACATTGACAATTAAATTTTATTGTGAACAATAATATAAAAGCCCTTAAATTTTATTGTGAACAATAATACAAAAGCCCATAAATTTTATTGTGAACAATAATACAAAACCCCTTAAATTTTATTGTGAACAATAATACAAAAGCCCTTAAATTTTATTGTGAACAATAATACAAAAGCCCTTAAATTTTATTGTGAACAATAATACAAAAGCCCTTAAATTTTATTGTGAACAATAATACAAAAGCCCTTAAATTTTCTCAACGCAGGTGCTCAAACTGTTTTCCATCACAATTTACACAGCTTTGAAGTCTACCTCTAACGCTTCGACAAACTTTTTTGCACAAGTCTTTTTGGCGATTAATTTCTTGAAATGCATCTCTTATGTAATTTTTCAAATCACCGACACTTCTTGGTTTTCGACTATAAACTTTGTCCTTGAGTACTCCCCAAAAGAAGAAATAAATTGGGGTCAAGTCTGGCGAACATGCCGGCCGATCAATTGGACCTCTTTGACCAATCCATTTCCCAGGAAATGTTTCATCAAGATACTCAGTTGTAATAATATAACCAATACATAAACCTATTCCACATACAGTCCACCTACTTTTGGATCACCCTGTGTATATATATATATATATATATATATATATATATATATATATATATATATATATATTATTCAAATAATAGGAAAGAACAGTCAGATTTATAATCCAGATTTCTTTAGCATTTATTTTTATTTTTAAAAAGACAGTGCTTGATACAAAATAGAGCATAATATTATAATTATTTTTTTTAAAATGTCTCCATCACGACACAGAAATTAGTATATTTTGAAAACCGAAACTCTCATATTTTTATTAAGGAGGTGTTGGCTTTTTTAGAAATATAGAAAGCTGTTTTAAATTTAAAGTTGGTTAAGGTTAGGTGGGGGTTTATGATTTCTGTCTAGCTACACTTTCTTTCAAGCTATCAAGTTATTACTGTCTGGTTTATTTTATCTTATTAAGGTTTATGCTACAATATATTTGGCTTTTTTTTTTTAAAAAAATACATCAAGACTTCCTTAAAGGGGTATTCAAATATGATTAAGCCATATTTTTTATATTTAAATTTTTATTTACACATATCTAAAATACTATATTTAATTTACTAGTAAACAATATATGGTAGTGTAAAATTAATATATTAGAATTTAATTATGCATTTATAAATTATTTTATTTATGAACATATAATAGATATAAATATGTGAATTATTTTTTATAATTATTTTTTAAGGAGTAGATCAGAAAATACCTACAGAAAACTGTTATTTTATTTCTTTGATTTAATAAATTTTTATTTTTCAGAAACTTAATAATATATAACTTTTCCTGTAAGCATAAAGGACATGGGTCATCCAAAGATCTACAAGTTCTTCTTTTTTTTATTAGTTTCCATTTTACTGTTGGTGTTTTATTTGCTTCTCTTAATTGCCAAAAATATTTGGATAGGGATGTTTGGTTATGATACTTAATATTATTGAAGGAAATCAAATGTTGTCTCCATCTTAATTTAAATTCATTTTTTGTACTCAGTGCACCAGGTCTCTGTATTCATCCCTTCAAAAAGTATGGATGGTCCTGCACGAAACCTTCACCACTATAATCAAATCTCATGTGTCGGCGTCGGGCTCTCAATTTCTAGGAACTGATATGCTTGACCCTTATACGTCGAATTTGACGAGAGAGTCGATGATATATATATATATATATATATATAGTCCCTGACGATCTGCCTAAGTGAAACCTTGGTAGGTGTGTCTGGCTAATTAGGTTTGACTAGGTTTGCTCTACGCTTGTATTGAGCTCTTTAGTTAGTTGTTTACTCGTATCGGGGTTTTTTCTTTGGGCCTTGAACCTGTATCTGTGCGATTATTTTCGACAGACTTTCATGTTCCTGGCTCTTTCTTTTTTTAAAACCTTTTTTTCCTTCGTGATTGATTTGGCTGTTGTTAAATCAAGAGTTCGAAGGTTTTTCGACACGAGTATAGTTACCTATATATATATATATATATATATATATATATTAGGTTTATAATACCCATAAATTCATACACAGATGTCAGGGAGGATAAAGGCATTAGTTAGATCCAGTGATAGGACCCAAAAAGTGTGAGTTCAATACCTGGTTAAGGCAGTGGAGAACTTTGAGAGGGGAATTAACAGGAGATAACTGACATCCATTAGACATGGCATGTGAAACTAGAACAGTCTACCACAGTGAGCGAAATAAAGTTTGACATTCCAACCACCTGAAGAAGGCCGGAGTGTACAACGGCTGAAACATTGTAATAAATATGGTGACAAAGATGAGGACAATAGTCCGAAGAATTTTTTGTACATCCTATATAGACTTTCACATTAGGATTCTCAATAAATGAGTGCATTAGTAAACTATGCAGAGAATGCATTATTTTAAGCGCAAAGTAAATAATGTTTGTTTCAAATCAGATTAATTATCCTTTAAATCAGCTAATACTCCTCACAAAGTTTCAGAAAAATATATTTTATTTTTGGAAGATTTTTAAAACAGAGACTTATCTTTTGTTTACAAATGTGTCAAAAATGGCCGATTCTGTCAAAGTGAGCAAGAAGTTGAGATTCCAATCAATGTAATTTCTGTCTGAAATGCACCAGAATATATTGCTTACTGGAAATAGTAAAGTTAATCATTTATCTTTCAATTAAAACTAAAATGAAAGCTTCAAGCTTTTTCATTCATAAAAATTAATTTTAAACATTAGGTATCGAAAATTCAGTGGAGGTGCAGAAGCTTCACTTGTCTTGATTATTGCACATGCAATGCACAAACTTTAACTTAAAATAAATGTGCAAAATTTAAAAAGTAACCCAAGTTTCAGCTTATTAAATTTGGGGTTATAAAAAGCATGATTATTTACAAAATACTCAAAAAAAGAAAGTGTTAGAAATGATTTAATAAGTGTTAGAAATGATTTAATAAAAACATGAATAATTTTAAGGTTCAAATTTTTTTTTTATTATATTTGAGGTTGTAAAATGAATGATTATTTACAAAAAAATTCTAGAAAAGTCTTAACATAATTTTAAACAATATTATCTAAGCTAAGCATTATTTACAAAATAGGAATGACAATTGTTGAAAGGCTACCTTTTAAAATTTGTTTTATTATTTAAACAAGAATTTGTACAGATATATTATGCACGAACATACATACATACAAAAATACAAATCACATACAACGCCAAGCATTCATTGGTTAATTAATCACCACTACATTACTACATGCGATTTACAAATCACAGCAATGTGACAATTTTGTGCACTTTTAGGAGAAACGGATCCCAGAAGTGCACAAAATTGACGACATGAAAATACAACGATGTGTGAAAGAAAGCATGCATTTAAGTAAGAAAAAGTTGAATAAAACAAGAGTTGTCTCTCTTTAACTATTATTTTTGTATTTCAAAGTTCACTGGAAGAAAGTTTATGAGAGTTTCTTGTAATAATTGTTCTCAGAAGATTTTGCTGTGTAAGAAAAAGTTATGTGAGTGTATTAGGAATGTTCAGCATGTGAGTGGTGGTGTGAGTGAGAAGGTTGGTGCATGGTTTCAACTGTTGTGGATTCGTTTGGCAGCTGAATTCTCACTAATTAGCTAAGAATATTTCTTGCTTATGTAGGTGACCATAGGCTCCAAACAGCTGCGTGGGAAGAGTTATTCTTCACGTGGAGACAATCTGATTGATTGGTATTGACCAATCAGTGAGCGAGTTTTGGGGAGACTTAAGAAAGCTTCTGGGATCCGTTTCTCCCAAAAGTGCACAAAATTGACTACATGAAAATAGAGCGATTACAAAATTGTCGCATTTGCTGCGATTTGTAAATTGTCTATAATAACGTAGTGGTGATTTATTAACCAATGAATGCTTGGCGTTGTATGTGATTTGTATTTGTGTATATATATATATATATATATATATATATATATATATATGTGTGTGTGTGTGTGTGTGTGTGTGTGTGTGTGTGTGTGATATAGATCGGTACAAATTCATTATTATGGCTTCACTATTAAAAAACAACACTTGTCATTGCTTTTCTAAATAATTTAAACAATTTTAAAAAAGAATACAAGTTTCATTTTCAAAAGTGTCTAAAGACTTCTTTTGGTTTTGCGCGGTAAATGGGATGAGTAAGACGGAGATTAGTAATAAGGGCCTTAATCTGCAAATTTACCGGAATTATTTGGAGGGGCAAACAGCAAACTCAAACAAATGGTGTGGAAAATCATGATAGGATACACGCCAAAAATCCAATTGAAAGATTGAAAAAAAAAAAAAAGTTTACCATTTTCATTTGGCATCAAATCGACACGCATTTATATCCTGTTTTTTTTTTTTTGTGAAATTCTGTTAAATAGGGGGGAACAAAATTAATTAAATTGTGAAGGCACTTATTTTTGCTGTAGTCGATGAGTTGCTTGAAAACATTTACGGAGTGTTGCCGTTGGGTGGGGGTTAAAAAAAATTAGTAGAAGAATCAGATGTTTATTTTCATCTCCTAAAACAATCAAACAAAATTGGTGTGTGATTATAATAATATAATTTGTAATTAGATAAAAAAAGGAGACAAAATATCTTTTCCTTTTCGTACGCAAAAACAAGATCTCTTTTTTAAGTTGTTTTTTCATTTAGATTCCATCTGAATTTGGTTCGTTTCTTCAAATTTTGAGTTAATCTATACAATTTCCATATTTTTCATTCAATTCGTAAGAATAAATTTAAGAAAAAAATGAAAAAAGTGAATAAAAAAAAAACATCACCTTAACTTGATGAAAATGTTTCCGGGAATTCGTTTACCGGTGACGAAAATCCTTTCGTTCCTTATGAAAAAAAGAGACCGCCTTTTATATTACTGTAAAATGTAAATTTTAATTAAATATTGTCGAGAAAATCTCCACCCCACAAAAAAGGGAAAAACAATGCAACCATCAAAATGTCTCGTCTGATAAACAGGCGAATCACTAAAACGGTGTCAATATTATTTTGTTCCCGACATAAAATCGTTCCACACGTTGTTTATGTAGATGAAATTTAAACGCATTTTATCGGTAGGCAAAACAAAACACCACGAAAGATTGAATAAAATTAACACTGTTTTTTTTTTATTATTATTATTAAATTACATTTTTTTCTTTTTAGAATGTTCGAAATTTTTATTAAAAACGGGTGACCACAAATTAGTACAAACCTGAGTGCTTTTTGTTGTGAAAAATATTGATTTGTAAATTCTTGCAAAAATTAAATTCAAATAATTGTCGAATTTTAATGAAACCTTCAGGAGTTATTCACAAATGAATGAAATTATATTCTGAAAGCTTTTTCTGAAAATCTTAGTAAAAAAATATATATATATATATATATATATATATATATATATATATGTATATATATATATATATATATTTACATTTGTTACCCACGCTTATTTAATTTTAATGAAACTTTGAAAATTCTTTATTTTCAGAGCACTTCATGTTTATATTAGAACATAATAATACGTCCAAGGAGAATTTAAATCATCAAATATTTTTGGTCAAATTGGGCCCCCACTTACCGAAAATCTGCTCTCAATCATAAAATAAATAATGCAATGAAAGATGTTTACTGTCTATATTTCTGAGATGAGGTATCATATATATTATTTACATTATTGTCCTCATCTTTGTTGCCATATTTATTACAACATTTTGGCCGTTGTACTCCCCAGCTGTCTTCAGGTGGTTGGAATGTCGAACTGAACCCTCTATTTCACCCACTGTGGTAGATTGTTCGACTTCCACATGCTGTGTTTAATGGATGTCATTTATCAGCTATCTCCTCTTAATTTTCCCTCTGAAAGTTCTCCACTGCCTTAACCGGATATTGAACTCACACTCTTTGGGTCCTATCTCTGGATCTAACTAACAACTTTATGCCATTTCTGTGCCATGTGATTTTTTTAATAAAGATAATTACTTTGCGATGAAAGACTGCTAACAAGGGATCTAATCATCGATTTCAGCAACAAAAAAAAACTCCTTCCAGTCATTTAAAATTTGTTTGTGAAACATACCAAAGTATTTTGCTTATTAAAAATATTAAATGTAATCTATTAGCTTGGAATTAAGACTAAAATAAAAGCTTCAATAATGATATTTCATTTTTACAATACATTTTAAACTTCAGGTACCTTATTTCTTTTTCTTTTTGGGGGGGTACCTATTTTTAAATATTTTCATAGGCTTATCGATTAACAATATTTCTATATCTGTATTTAACTAAAACATCACAGAACTTTATTGTTAGTTTATAATAAGGTACACAATGTTAAAATTATAATGATGAAGTCATATTTTGTTTATATTTGATAAGGAACTCAGTTCTTGATATTACAAAATCTTAAGACCCAAACGCAACCCCTAATTTGTTAATAGAATGAAATAAACTGTTATCGTTGTTGGAATTGTTGCTGTAAAGTGTCTCGTAGCACCTTAGCTAATTCCGCAACTTGTTCCATTCTGCCAACATGTTCAAAAGAAAAAATTTTGCTCCAGTAGACAATAAAATGTTTTACGTCCAAACAAGAGGGGGACAATTTCTTACTATCTGTAAGCGTTTGCACAAGTTTTTCCTTTTCTAATGTTCCTCGTTAGTCAGCATTAAAACAAATACGAGGGAAAAAAAATTACTTACTTTCTGTAATCGTCAAACAAGTTTTCTAATGTTCTTCGTTAGTACGTATTTTCGACTGTATTTTTTATTTTATTTTAACCAGTAAGCTCTTTTCGAATCTCATCGCCAACTGCTATGTCCTGGAAATGGATATATTTGATCGAAGTAGGTAAGTCGTTTTGCCTACTGTAATCAAGTAGGTAGCAGTAATCAACTGGTACTCGTCGTAGTCACAGGCAATATGCTTGGTCAATACGTGTAGACCAATAGGATAGCCAATGGTGTATTCCAATGACCGTTGTCAATAGACTTAACCTCTCTTATACCTACACATTTGTCTGTATTTATGACAGACACCAACCAATCATATTCCAGTGAGGGGAGACACAGCTGTATGCATATTCCATTATATGAATAATAAACTGCACGTTGTATCTTGTTTTTCATTGATAAGAAACTCCGTTCATTATGTTACAAAATCCTCAAACCCAACAACAACTCCTAAGTTGTTCACACAAGAAAATAATTCCTTTTTCTTTTTTTTTTAGAATTATGCTCTTTAAATTTACCCCCATATATAAATAGATGCACATGTAGGGTCTAATTTAGCAGTAGACACATTGTAAACTGAACATAATGTTGTATACAATTACACTGTCCATTTTGGCATTACACAGCTACAACTTGTTTTCCAGGCACACCCACCTACCAGAGCAACTACCGAAAGCCTATTACAGATGCCTGCTGAAATTACCTGTGGGTTATACTGCAAATATGCTCAACCGACATTAGTTACACCTCAGAAAGAGCTGATAATTTAGTGTGATCAATTTTTTAACAAGGCCATTACACTCAAAATTTATGTCATGATGACTTTTAAATTATGATTACATATATATGTGCATGTGTATTAAAAGATGAAACTCCACTTACAGTAACTTCAGGTTTTCAATTTAAACATTCTTTGTACAAAAAATAAATGAGAATGTAAAAGAAATGTCTAGACTTCATCTGTCAAAAACTCCCAATAAAATAAGAAAGATTTGAAGTGACCATCAAGCAGAGTAAAGGCAAAATTACCTCTTTTTACTTCAAGGACAAATTTGAAAGAATGGCTTTTAGAGCTGTGGTGTTTTCAAATAAATATTGGGCATCGTTTCCGTATCTGGTAGCCAAGATAGATCAAAATAAATATTGGGCCTCAGTTCCAGTATCTGGTAGCCAAGATAGATGAAAATAAATGTTGGGTGGCCTTTCCAGTATCTGGTAGCCAAGATAGATCAAAATTAATATTGGGCATCAGTTCCAGTATCTGGTAGCCAAGATAGATCAAAATAAATGATGGATGACCTTTCCAGTATCTGGTAACATAGATAGATCAAAATAAATGACGGGTGGCCTTTCCAGTATCTGGTGGCCAAGATAGATCAAAATAAATGTCGGGTGGCCTTTCCAGTATCTGGTGGCCAAGATAGATCAAAATAAATGACGGGTGATGTTTCCAGTATCTGGTAGCCAAGATAGATCAAAATAAATGTCGGGTGGCCTTTCCAGTATCTGGTAGCTAAGACAGATCGAAAACCCAAGGAATTGAAGATTGAGGTGGCCAAGTCAGGATTTAACAAATTTTCTTCTTTTTTTTTTTTCGACATGACGTAATTTTGACATAATTTAGAATAATGCATTAGATCATTGTCTTGTTGGATTTCTTTCCAATTATGCAAAAAGCAGATGGTATGGAATGGTTTTGTAAAATCAAATGATATTGTTCTTTATTTCACGACTCTCTTAACCTGAATTAAATCTCCAGCAGTCTCTTCTCCAAAACACTGCCACGCCTTGACAGACGCACCACCAAGCTTAATTGTTGACACCACACATTCCTCATTCAGTCTTTCTCCTGACTTTCTTCTTAGATATATTCTCCTCGTACTACCAACAAAATCCAATGTGGACTTGTCTGTCCAATTCTTATGCTTTTTTACCTATAACAGTCTTTTCTTCTTATTCACCTTCTGTAGGAGGAAATTCTTAATGGCTCGGCCACGCTGATCTAAGTTGATTTTTCACAGTGACTCTGGTTGCTACCCAGAGGGATTAAGTTCCGCTGTTAACATTGGAGCAGTTTTCCTTCTATTTCTTTTTGCTCTCAATAAACAAATGTTTATCTTCAGTGGCAGGTGTCACCTTTGTTGCTCAAACTACTTTTCCATCAACACCTACACTAGTTTCCAGCTATATGATTATTGCACCTCTTGTCTAGAAATCTTCAACTCCTTGGAAATTTGTTTTTCATAGTTGCCTTCTTTGAATAAAATTTCATTTTATGACCTCACCTAAATGCTTACCTGCTTTGATTTTGCCATTTTAAAAATTAATTCAAAATGAAAAAAATAATTTTAAAAAAATATAAAAATACTGTCATGACGGCACAATCTCCTTTTTTCTTCAAACAGACGCAGCTACACGTTTTGTTTACAAAATCGGTCAGTGTTAGTATTTACAACCTGCATTAATAATTAACTTAGTTGAAAATGTTGGTAATCTCAAAAAGTCTACTGAGTGGTCAAAGGTGAAAAAAAATATAAAAATTATTCCAATGACCTTTCCTGTATGGTAACTCAAATTTATAAATTTAAGCATACTACTAAATTGGCACCAAGGACTTATCACTTTACAGTTGAAATGGCTTGATGGAACCATAAGTTCTTTGCTAAAAGATTCATTTCTTGCACTGATCGCCTGTGGAACTCTCTTCTGTTTTCCTACTTAACAAACATTAATCTTCAAAAGTTTAAATTCAATGTCAATTTTTATCTTCTATCTTTTTCATTCCAGTTTTTTTATTTTCTTATTGTTCTCTATCCTTCATAATGGGTTTTTTTTCTCATATATTCTTTCACACTCAGTAACCTCCTTGCATCTTAGTGAATTGATTGCCTTGTTTGGGGTGAAATGATTAAAAAAAAAAAAGGAAGTCATCTTTTGTCTTCTTAATTCCTGTTCTTTCATTGTTCTTTCTCACTCAGTAACCACCTTCAGTCTTAGAGGCTTTATTGCCTTGAAATAAAAAATACATAAATATTTAGCAGGATTTTCTTATAAAAAGCTGAAATTATTACCCATATATGGAGTAACCAATATTGGCAGAAGAAAAAAAAAGCAGCAGTCATGTATTGTTTTTTTCCTTTTTACCGAGAGCCATACAGGCAATCAAAAGATTGCTGCCCAATTCTATAAGATTGCATCAATTGCCAACATGAAAGTGTGAGGACTGGAATTTACCAAGCAACATTAAAAGGAGCAAAATTTTTTACTATGAATGTAGTTTTTCTCTAGTGTGTACTTGCATATGCCGGGTTAAATTGGACTTTCTTGAAAAGGGAAATCCACATAAATCACAACAATAAGGTTTCTCCCCAGTGTGTGTTCGCATATGTTGCACCAAAGATGATCTTTCTGAAAAGGAAGAATTACATTCTTCACAAGAATAAGGTTTTTCTCCAGTGTGTGTTCTCATATGTCGCACCAAATCTGACTTCTGTGAAAAGGTTGATTTACATAGTTCACAAGAGTGTGTTTTCTCTCCTGTGTGAGTTCGAATATGTTGTACCAAAGATGATCTTGTTGAAAAAGAAGTTCCGCATATCTCACAAGAATGTGGTTTTTCACCAATGTGTGTTCTCACATGTCGTACCAAATCTGAGTTTTGTGAAAAAGAAGATTTGCAAATTTCACAAGAATATGGTTTCTCACCAGTGTGTGTTCTTATATGTTTTACCAAAGATGACTTCTCTGCGAAGGAAGATCCACACACTTTACATTGATAGGGCTTCTCTCCTGTGTGTGTCCGGATATGTTTCTCCAAATTTGAAGTGTTTGCAAATTCAGATCCACACAATTCACAAGAATATGGTTTTTCCCCAGTGTGTGTTCGCATGTGAACAACTAATCTGGCTTTACACGAAAATGAAGATCCACACACTTCACATGAATAAGGTTTTTCTCCAGTATGTTTTCGGATATGTACCTTCAAAGATGACTTCTGTGAAGAAGAAAATCCACATATTTCACAGGAATATGGTTTCTCTCCAGTGTGTGTTCGCATATGTTGCACCAAATATGATTTCCACGAAAATGAAGAGCCACACACTTCACAATAATATGGTTTCTCATCAGTATGTGTTTCCACATGTTCCACTGTATGTAAATTTTCTAAAATAGAAGTTTTGGACAATTGATGGGAATACAAATCTTTTCCAGTATGTTTTTTTAAATTTTTTTGTGACTGTGAACTATTTGAAAACGGAGATTCACAAAGTTCACCATTATTTTCTTCTTCGTTACATTTGTCCATGTTTTCTGATAGGAAATGATTTTCATTCATGGACGGATATTTTTCAAGTTAAACACCTGTAAAGAAAATGAAAAAGAAAATATATTTCTAAAATGACAAGATGCAAATCTACCTACTGGTTGAGACCGGCTACAAAAAGCAGCAGCAGGTTGGAGTGCTACCCTACAAGATGTCTGAAGCACACTAAGTGAATACTCAAAACCAGTTTTAAGATACTATTTTTTGCAAATAAATAAAAAAATGGAAAAATAATAGATACCATTGTATTTCAAAATAAATTCATATTTTAATTATATATAAATATATGTATATATGTATATATATAATTTACATTGTTCGGACTATTATCCTCATCTTTGTCGCCATATTTATTACAACATTTTGGCCCTTGTACACTCTGGCCTCCTTTAGGTGGTTGGCATGTCAAATTGACCCCTTTATTTCGCTCACTGGGGTAGCCAGTTCTAGTTCCACGTGCCATGTTTGATGGATGTCAGTTATCAGTTATCTCCAGCTAATTTTCCCTCTGAAAGTTCTCCACTGCCTTAACCGGGTATTGAACTCACACTCTTTGGGTCCTGTCACTGGATCTAACCAATGCCTTTATCCACTGTGCCATGTGTCCTTAGTGGATAAAGGCATTGATTAGATCCAGTGACAGGATCCAAAGAGTGTGAGTTCAATACCCTGTTAAGGCAGTGGAGAAATTGGAGAGAGGCCAAGTGATAACTGACATCCATTAAACATGGCATGTGGAACTAGAACAGTCTACCCCAGTGAGCAAGATAAAGGGTTCAGTTCGACATTCCAACCACCTGAAGAAGGCCGGAGCATACAATGGCCGAAACGTTGTAATAAATATTGGGAAAAATATTAGGACAATAGTCCGAATAATGTAAATAATTTATAGACAGGTTATATATATATATATATATATATATATATATATTTATATATATATAACCTGTCTATAAATTATTATATATATATATATATATATATATATATATATATATATATATATATTTCTCACAACATTTTTCTCTTTTAAAAATGATACAAATAGAAATCTAACTACTGGCCATTATCAAAAGTCAATGCAGGGCTTTTTTGAGTGAAGCCACATTTGAAGATTAGGGATGTACAAATAAACGACAATACAATTCCTCTCAGCAGTTTAAATACCAGACAAGCAATCACATAATAGTCTTTCCTTGCCCATTCTGTAGTTCTGAATTTCTTTTGTAGGTCAGCTTTAAGCTATTATAAATTTGTATAGCAATTTTTAATGTGTTTTTGCACTGAAAAACACAATTAGAAATTCTTGCAAAAATTGAATAATTCTTAGATTTTAATGAAATTTTCTGGACTTACAAGTAGTGCTGTTTGATAAAAGTGACTCGCCTGATTTTTTTTTACTAAAAATATTTTTTGTCTATTGTTTTTGGGGTTAAAATCATTTTTAATCTTATTAAAGTAACGATCCCTTCCAAACCACCTAGGAAAAAAGTTTATTCACCCTAAAAGTTAATTCACTGATAAGTATAAATTTGGATATAAATGAGACACATGAAAAAATTCTGTGCAAAAAAAGTGATTCAGATATCACATTCTCATGATAAACCTGGTAAATTTAAAGAGCTTGTGACAAAATATTGAAAACTATTTTACAATAGATTCAGAACAATATTCTAAAGAATTCTAGAACAGATTAAATTGAATCCAGAATATTCCAGAAAGCCTCATACAGTATAAAAACAGCTTGAAATAGCCACTCAAGTCACTAAGCAGATGAAAGGGTACAAGCACACATCAAAAACTACTTAAGGCATCTATTATTGCCCTCTCAAAAGCAGGCAAGTCTATGAGAGAAATTTCAGAAATTGCTATAACCTCGCAATCAACTGTCTCTTGAGTGCTTAGGGCACATAATGATGACATCCAAGGAAGGAAACAAGAGGACGAAAGAAAAAGATTGATGATAGAACTGGCAGGGTAATCAAGAGAGAAGTTGCGAAGAATAGCACTATAACTAGCCAAGAAATTGCAGCCAGTCTAAGTGAAGAGCAAGGTGTTATTCTTGACTCTTCAACAGTCCGTCGGTGGCTGTTAAAACAGACTTGAATGGGCTGTTAAAAGAATTTCACCGTAGAAGACTGGAAGAATGTTCTCTTCTCCGATGAAACGAAAGTTGAGCTAAATTCAAAGGATAAGGTGAGTCACTTTTATCGAACAGCACTGTATTTAAAACATTTCTTTCTTAGAAAACTTTGGTAAAAATGATTTTTCATTTTACATCTGTTACCTGGCACTTATTTAATTTTATGAAATTTGAAGAAATTTATTTTAGTATTTTTGTAGAAACTAATGTTTATGTTAGTTATAAGAAAAAGTCTTTGGAGAATTTAAATTATTATTCTTTTCTAAAACAAGAACCCCAGATAAAAAACAAAAATCTGCTCTGAATCATTAAATAAAAATTCAATAAAACTAAGACTTTATTTTATTAGAAAAGCTTTTATGAAAAAGATATATTATTGACACAATTGTCTTAAAAAGATGTTTTTAATGAAAAATGAATTTTTACAATAGGTTCCAATTTTTTAAAATTTTAATTAAAATAATTTATAAATTTATAAAACTTTTAAAATTCTGTTGTAATTTGTTGTAGTGATATTAAGTAAAAAACTATATTTATTAAACATAAATGGAAAAGTTTACTAAAATTCAGTGACCGGCATTATTTAAGTTTTTTCTGAAAAAGAGTTTGGAATTTTTTCTGTGTATAAGTTTTCTAATTACAGACAACCATACGCAACATTATCAGAAATAAAAGTCGTAACTAAAGCGAATTTAAAATTTATTGGTACTTTTCTAACATTCCCTTCACAAGTGTCCTCGTTTGTTAGATTATAAAGCCAATTTAACATGCTACAGATTCATGATATGTAAGGTTTAAAATGAATTTTTAAAATGAACCATCTTTCTTGAAGCTTTTATTTTGGTTTTAATTTCAAGCTAATCGATTAAATTTAATATTTCCAATAAACAAAGTATTTTCATTTATTTCAAAACTACATTAAATTGACTGGAACCGAAACTTTTTTCTTTTTTTGCCAGCATCATTTTAAGCCATTGTTCATCATAATGTATAATCGTTGTTAAAAAATCTTCGAAAATAAAATATGCTTTTCTGAAACTTTATTTCAGAAATATTAGCTGATTTAAAGTATAAATAATCTGATTCAAAACAAATATTATTTACTTTAAAATATCGCAGAAATGCATTTTTTTAACACAGCAGCAGCTGATTATATAAAGTGTTGACAACTTGATGACAAATGGATGTTTATCTCATGTTTCTCTGCTGTCTCTCTAGCAGTAAAAAATAATTGAAGAATATAATGTGAGCACCTTTATATTATAATTACCTAATGATATTAAAAATTTAGAAAATATTGTCGGTAATCTAAAATTTTATTGAATTTTATATACTTTGGCTTTAAATTTACTAGATTTATAGCTCTTATTTTCTAATAATCTCTTGTATGAAAATCCATCACTAAAAAATTGGGACATTTACACACATACAAAAAAAATTCAAAATTCATATTAAAATATTGGTACAAGATGATTTCTACTAATCTTTTGCATTTATGATTGGTAAATGTAGTTCTTACTAAATAATAATATCACCTAATGGGGTCAAAGTAATGCAGAAAATTAAAAGATTTGTAATTTTATGATGTAATGGAATAAGCTGTCACCCCCATGAGTGACTACACTATAGGTAGTAACTGACTATAAGTATCTGTAAGTCAACGGACTACAGAGACTAGCTGCGACCTGTTCCATCAAGACTGTTGAACACTCTGCCTCTGAGCAGAGAGTAACCCGACCGAGGCTCCACCGAAAGGCAGAGTCTCGTTCGGGGAGGTAGACTGTCCCTGAACCCGTTTTTACGGGTTCAAATAGGGAATATTTTTACTTATTTTATCCACCTTGTTTTTCAAAACTATTAGCCTGGAATATAACATTTTATGAATTATTCTAATTTAAATTATAAAGAAATGAAAACAATTCTTGTCAAAATTTGATATTCATCAAAACATTTTTATGACAATAGCGTCCATAATATAGTTTATTCGTGAAACAAATTAAAAGCTTTTTAATTGATATCTTAGTTTGAAAGCACTTTTATTTTACGATTCTGAGCAGATTTTCAATAACTGGAGTTTGTTTACCAAAAAAAAGTTTAAAATTTAAATTCTCCAATAAGTTCTGTTTTGACTATTAAATATTAAGGGATCAAAATTTAATTTCTCAATTTCAGAGAAATGAAATAGCTGGCAGGGGTGGTTAAAATATATATATATATATATAATAGCAGCATGGCCCAGCGTTGCCCATGCTTGATTCAAAAATCGTACGACTCATACAGCAATCACTATCACTTGACTTAAAATATTTTGCCCTTCCTTGCCTTTAAAGGAGTGCCCTTTGCTGTGCTGATGTTGCTACATGCCTTACTTCTTGTCTATCTCATACTGAAAATTTTTTCTAAGCTCTACTAAACATTAAATCTGTTACGAAAAATGAACTAAACAAAATGAACAGAAAACAATCAGCTTTAAAAAAGGACTCGTAACTGGAAAAACCGAATGAAAAAAGAATGTTAACAACAAATACTTTTTCACACCCAACCCAGTTCTGCGGAATCAGAATCAACGTTGAGTTTAAGCAAGCGAATGAGCCAATTGGAGTAAAGTGCCATGCAGATTTAAATTTTTCCCACTTGTGACGAATGCAACTATTGAATTTTTTTGCAGGCTAGCATGCTAGTTAACATTGGTGTCAGTCAGCTGTTGGCCAATAGAATCTTCCTACCTATTTGTGGCAGCCAGCTATAAGCTCTCCCTCTAGCCAGTAGAAAATAACCGCAAACTACATGAAAACTGCCGTAGAAGCATGAAAAAATCGATTATTCCCACTATCGATGGGAGTTGGGAAATGCAAAGTCGGTTTTGGCCTTTGTACTACCTTGGAGTATGTGCATGTATATTTTGGTGCAAATCCGTCGAAAATTGCGGCCGTGCATGCGTAACACACACACACACACACACACACACACACACACACACTCTGTCTTTTATAGATAGAGATTTTATTTTACCAAGATTTTAAAAAATTTTCTAATATAATTTTTAAATCATTTGTGAATAAGTCCGGAATGTTTTATTAAAATTCAGCAAGAATTTCAAAATCAATGATTTTCACCACAAAATGAGCCACTAAAATTCCCCATAATTCATGGCGCAAAAAAAAAATCATAATAATAATTAACCTAAAATATCAAAAAATATAATTAAATAATAAAAAAAAATTGTTTTTTAGTCTTTTCTAATAACAACGATTTTTTCTTGTTCATTTTTTAATCGTGCAGGTATTTTTTTTTTCTTTTTTCGTGAGTCTGTGGTGGTACCTAGAGAATTAGTATTACTATCTTTCAAATAAAATCAAAATTTGACTAAAAAGGAGACGTTTTTTATCATGATTTCATAAACGGTTGTTGAAATTGTTTTTTGAAACACGTTTATAAATTGTATTTTTCTTCAAATTTTGGCGGAACCAACGAAAAAAATATTTTTTATAAGCATGGCATAAACAAACAAAACAGGGACATGTATATACAAAACATTAAGTTTAAAATAAAATCAATTTAAAAAGTTATCTGTCAATTTTTGCTACTTACGTTTCAGATGAGAAAACAAATCAGAAAAAATATAAGTATGTTTTTATCTTTTTTTAAAATGGTTCCCGAATTTAGTTGTCTTCTCAGAATTTTTCAGTCAATATATAGAATTTCTGTATAGTTCGTTGAATTCATAAAAATAATTTATAAGTGGCAAAACAGCTTGAAGAAAGGGAAAAACAATGCAACCATCAAAATGTCTCGTCTGATAAACAGGCGAATCACTAAAACGGTGTCAATATTATTTTGTTCCCGACATAAAATCGTTCCACACGTTGTTTATGTAGATGAAATTTAAACGCATTTTATCGGTAGGCAAAACTAAACACCACGAAAGATAGAATAAAATTAACAATGTTTTTTTTTTATTATTATTAAATTATATATTTTTCTTTTTAGAATGTTCGAAATTTTGATTAAAAAAGGATGACCATAAATTAGTACAAACCTGAGAGGTTTTTGTGGTGAAAAATATTGATTTGAAAATTCTTGCAAAAATTAAATTCAAATAATTGCCGAATTTTAATGAAACATTCAGGAGTTATTCAACAATGAATGAAATTATATTCTGAAAGCTTTTTCTTAAAATCTTGGTAAATATATATATTTTTTTTGTTTTTTTAGATTTGTTACCCACGCTTATTTAATTTTAATGAAACTTTCAAAATTCTTTATTTTCGGAGCACTTCATGAAAACAAATCAGAAAAAATAGAAGTTATTTGTTTTTTTATCTTTTTTTAAAATGGTTCCCGAATTTAGTTGTCTTCTCAGAATATTAGGACATAAGAATAAGTCCAAGGAGAATTTAAATCATCAAATATTTTTGGTCAAATTGGGCCCCCAGTTGCTGAAAATCTGCTCTCAATCATAAAATAATTAATGCAATGAAAGATGTTTACTGTCTATATTTCTGAGATGAGGTATCATGTATATTATTTACATTATTCGGAGTATTGTCCTCGTCTTCATTGCCATATTTATTACAACATTTCGGCCGTTGTACTCTCCAGCCGTCTTCAGGTGGTTGGAATGTCGAACTGAACCCTTTATTTTGCTCACTGGTGTAAACTGTGCTACTTCCACCTGCCATGTTTAATGGATGTCAGTTATCAGCTATCTCCTGTTAATTTTCCCTCTGAATGTTCTCCACTGCCTTAACCGGATATTGAACTCACACTCTTTGGGTCCTATCATTGGATCTAACTAACAACTTTATCCACTGTGCCATGTGATTTTTTAATAAAGATAATTACTTTGGAATGAAAGACTGCTAACAAGGGATCTAATCATCGATTTCAGCAAAACAAAAAAAAAATCCTTCCAGTCATTTAAAATTTGTTTTTGAAACATACCAAAGTATTTTGCTTATTGGAAATATTAAATTTAATTTATTAGCTTGGAATTAAGACTAAAATAAAAGCTTCAAGAGTGATATTTCATTTTTACAATACATTTTTAAATTCAGGTAACTTATTTCTTTTTCTTTTTTTAGGTACCTATTTTAAAATATTTTCATCGTCTTATCGATTAACAATATTACTATATCTGTATTTAACTAAAACATCACAGAACTTTATTGTTAGTTCATAATAAGGTACACAGGTTTAAAATTATAATGATGAAGTCATATTTTGTTTATATTTGATAAGGAACTCAGTTCCTGATATTACAAAATCTTAAGACCCAAACGCAACCCCTAATTTGTTAATAGAATGAAATAAACTGTTATCGTTGTTGGAATTGTTGCTGTAAATTGTCTCGTAGCACCTTAGCTAATTCCGCAACTTGTTCCATTCTGCCAACATGTTCAAAAGAAAAAATTTTGCTCCAGCAGACAATAAAATGTTTCACGTCCAAACAAGAGGGGGACAATTTCTTAATATCTGCAAGCGTTTGCACAAGTTTTTCCTTTTCTAATGTTCCTCGTTAGTCAGCATTAAAACAAACATGAGGGAAAAAAAATTACTTACTTTCTGAAAGCGTCGTACAAGTTTTTCTAACGTTCTTTGTTAGTACGTATTTTTGACTGTATTTTTGTTTTTTGTTTTAACCTGTGAGGTCGTTTTGAATCTCATCGCCAACTGCTATGTCCTGGAAATGGATATATTTGATCAAAGTACCTAAGTCGTTTTGGCTACTGTAATCAAGTAGTACAATCAAGCAGGTAGCAGTAATCAACTGGTACTCGTCGTAGTCACAGGCAATATGCTTGGTCAATACGTGTAGACCAATAGGATAGCCAATGGTGTATTCCAATGACCGTTGTCAATAGACTTAACCTCTCTTATACCTACACATTTGTCTGTATTTATGACAGACACCAACCAATCATATTCCAGTGAGGGGAGACACAGCTGTATGCATATTCCATTATATCAATAATAAACTGCACGTTGTATCTTGTTTTTCATTGATAAGAAACTCCGTACATTATGTTACAAAATCCTCAAACACAACCACAACTCCTAAGTTTTTAACACAAGAAAATAATTCCTTTTTCTTTTTTAGAATTATGCTCTTTAAATTTACACCCATATATAAATAGATGCACATGCAGTGTCTAATTTAGCAGTAGACACATTGTAAACTGAGGATAATGTTGTATACAATTACACTGTCCATTTTGGCATTACACAGCTACAACTTGTTTTCCAGGCACACCCACCTGCCAGAGCAGCTAACGAAACCCTATTACAGATGCCTGCTGAAATCACCTGTGGGTTATACTGCAAGTATGCTCAACAGACATTAGTTACACCTCGGAAAGAGCTTATAAGTTAGTGTGATCAATTTTTTAACAAGGCCATCACACTCAAAATTTATGTCATAATGACTTTTAAATCACGATTACATATATATGTGCATGTGTATTAAGAAATGAAACTCCCACTTACAGTAACTTCAGGTTTTCAATTTAAACATTCTTTGTACAAAAAATAAATGAGAATGTAAAAGAAATGTCTAGACTTCATCTGTCAAAAACTCCCAATAAAATAAGAAAGATTTGAAGTGACCATCAAGCAGAGTACAGGCAAAATTACCTCTTTTTACTTCAAGGACAAATTTGAAAGAATGGCCTTAAGAGCTGTGGTGTTTCCAAATAAATATTGGGTATCCTTTCCAGTATCTGGTAGTCAAGATAGATCAAAATAAATGTCGGGTGGCCTTTCCAGTATCTGGTAGCCAAGATAGATCAAATAAATATTGGGCATCAGTTCCAGTATCTGGTAGCCAAGGTGGAGCAAAATAAATGTCGGGTGGCCTTTCCAGTATCTGGTAGCCAAGGTAGATCAAAATAAATGTCGGGTGGCCTTTCCAGTATCTGGTAGCCAAGGTAGATCAAAATAAATGTCGGGTGGCCTTTCCAGTATCTGGTAGCCAAGGTAGATCAAAATAAATGACGGGTGACCTTTCCAGTATCTGGTAGCCAAGATCGCTCAAAATGAATGACGGGTGGCCTTTCCAGCATCTGGTAGCCAAGATCGATCAAAATAAAGGACGGGTGGCCTTTCCAGCATCTGGTAGCCAAGATAGATCCAAATAAATGTCGGGTGGCCTTTCCAGTATCTGGTAGCCAAGACAGATCGAAAACCCAATTGTTTATAATGAATAAAGAATAGCAAACACAAAGTCCGAAGAATAAAGCTTTATTTTCTAAAGATGAAAATATATGTATAAAAATGTACATGCCTTCCATCCAACCTCGACCGAGAGAATGTTGCAAAAGGCAGGAGGACATCATGTTCTAATTGGCTGTCTCTACTCACAAGCCAGGAGTGCATATTTCCTCTCTGGTGTCTATGAGAATTATCCACCTCTTTCTCTCTCCTTTTGAAAAGGAATTGAAGATTGAGGTGGCCAAGTCAGGATTTAACAAATTTTTTTTTCTTTTCGACATGATGTAATTTTGACATAATTTAGAATAATGCATTAGATCATTGTCTTGTTGGATTTCTTTCCAATTATGCAAAAACCAGATGGTATGGAATGGTTTTGTAAAATCAAATGATATTGTACTTATTTCATGTTGATAATCTCAAAAAGTCTACTGAGCGGTCAAAGTGAAAACAAAATATAAAAATTCTTCTGATAACCTCTCCTCTATGGTAACTCAAATTTATAAATTTAAGCATACTACTAAATTGGCACCAAGGACTTATCATTTTACAGTTGAAATGGCTTGATGAAACCATAAGTTCTTTGCTAAAAGATTCATTTCTTGCACTGATTGCCTGTGGAACTCACTTCTGTTTTCCTACTTAACAAACAACATTAATCTTCAAAAGTTTAAATTCAATGTCGATTTTTATCTTCTATCTTTTTCATTCCAGTTTTTTATTTTCTTATTGTTCTCTATCCTTCATAATGGGTTTTTTTTTCTCATATATTCTTTCACACTCAGTAACCTCCTTGCATCTTAGTGACTAGACTGCCTTGTTTGGGGTGAAATGATTAAAAAAAAAGGAAGTCATCTTCTGTCTTCTTAATTCCTGTTCTTTCATTGTTCTTTCTCACTCAGTAACCAAATTCAGTCTTAGAGGCTTTATTGCCTTGAAATAAAAAATACATGAATATTTAGCAGGATTTTCTTATAAGAAGCTGAAATTATTACCCATATATGGAGTAACCAATATTGGCAGGAGAAAAAAAAAGCAGCAGCCATGTATTGTTTTTTTCCTTTTTACCGAGAGCCATACAGACAATCAAAAGATTGCTGCCCAATTCTATAAGATTGCATCAATTGCCAACATGAAAGTGTGAGCACTGGAATTTACCAAGCAACATTAAAAGGAGCAAAATTTTTTGCTATGAATGTTGTTTTTCTCTAGTACATGCATATGCCGGGTTAAATTGAATTTTCTTGAAAAGGGAAATCCACATAAATCACAACAATAAGGTTTCTCTCCAGTGTGTGTTCGCATATGTTGCACCAAAGATGATCTTTCTGTAAAGGAAGGAATTACATTCTTAACAAGAATATTGTTTTTCTCCAGTGTGTGTTCTCATATGTCGCACCAAATCTGACTTCTCTGAAAAGGTTGATTCACATTGTTCACAAGAGTGTGGTTTCTCACCTGTGTGAGTTCGAATATGTTGTACCAAAGATGATCTTGTTGAAAAAGAAGTTCCACATATTTCACAAGAATGTGGTTTTTCACCAGTGTGTGTTCTCACATGGCGAACCAAATGTGAGTTTTGTGAAAAAGAAGATTTGCAAATTTCACAAGAATATGGTTTCTCACCAGTGTGTGTTCTTATATGTTTTACCAAAGATGACTTCTCTGCAAAGGAAGATCCACACACTTTACATTGATAGGGCTTCTCTCCAGTGTGTGTCCGGATATGTTTCCTCAAATTTGAAGTGTTTGCAAATTCAGATCCACACATTTCACAAGAGTATGGTTTTTCACCGGTATGTGTTCGCATATGAATATCTAACTTGGACTTTGATGAAAAAGAGGATCCACACACTTCACAAGAATAAGGTTTATCTCCACTGTGTGTCAGCATATGAGTCATCAAATAGTACTTTTGTGAAAATAGGGATCCGCAAACTTTACAAGAATATGGTTTTTCTCCAGTATGTGTTTGTATATGCATCTTCATAGATTTCTTCTGTGAAAATGAAAATCCACATATTTCACAGGAATATGGTTTCTCTCCAGTATGTGTTCGTATATGCATCTTCATAGATGACTTCTGTGAAAAAGAAAATCCACATATTTCACAGGAATATGGTTTCTCTCCAGTGTGTGTTCGCATATGTTGCACCAAATATGACTTCCACGGAAATGAAGAGCCACACACTTCACAATAATATGGTTTCTCATCAGTATGTGTTTCCACATGTTCCACTGTATGTAAATTTTCTGAAATAGAAGTTTTGGTGAATTGATGGGAATACAAATCTTTTCCAGTGTGTCTTTTCAAATGTCTTTGTGACTGTGAACGATTTGAAAATGGAGATTCACAAAGTTCACTATTATTTTTTTCTTTGTTACTTTTGTCCATGTTTTCTCTGTTGGAAAATGATTTTCATTCATGGATGGATATTTTTCAAGTTAATCACCTGTAAAGAAAATGAAAAAGAAAATATATTTCTAAAATGACAAGATGCAAATCTACCTACTGGTTGAGCCCTGCTACAAAAAGTATTAGCAGGTTGGAGTGCTACCCTACAAGATGTCAGAAGCACACTAAGTGAATACTCAAAACCAGTTTTAAGATACTTTTCTTGCAAATAAATAGAAAACTGAAAAAATAATAGATACCCTTGCATTTCAAAATAAATTCATAATTATATATATATATATATATATATATATATATATATATATATATATATATATATATATATTATTTACATTATTGTCCTCATCTTTGTTGCCATATTTATTACAACATTTTGGCCCTTGTACACTCTGGCCTCCTTTAGGTGGTTTGCATGTCAAATTGACCCCTTTATTTCGCTCACTGGGGTAGCCAGTTCTAGTTCCACGTGCCATGTTTGATGGATGTCAGTTATCAGTTATCTCCAGCTAATTTTCCCTCTGAAAGTTCTCCACTGCCTTAACCGGGTATTGAACTCACACTCTTTGGGTCCTGTCACTGGATCTAACCAATGCCTTTATCCACTGTGCCATGTGTCCTTAGTGGATAAAGGCATTGGTTAGATCCAGTGACAGGATCCAAAGAGTGTGAGTTCAATACCCTGTTAAGGCAGTGGAGAAATTGGAGAGGGGACAAGTGATAACTGACATCCATTAAACATGGCATGTGGAACTAGAACTGTCTACCCAAGTGAGCAAGATAAAGGGTTCAGTTCGACATTCCAACCAGCTGAAGAAGGCCGGAGCATACAACGGCCGAAACATTGCAATAAATATGGCAACAAATATTAGGTCAATATTTCGAATAATGTAAATAATGTATATAATACCACATCTCAGAAATATAGACAGATATATATATATATATATATATATATATATATATATATATATATATATATATTTTCTGTTTTAAAAATGATACAAATAGAAATCTAACTGCTGGCCATTATCAAAAGTCAGTGCAGGGCTTTTTTGAGTGAAGCCACATTTGCAGATTAAGGATGTACAAATAAAGGAAATTCCTCACAACAGTTTAAATACCAGACAAGCAATCACATAATAGTCTTTCCTTGCCCATTCTGTAGTTCTGAATTTCTTTTGTAGGTCAGCTTTAAGCTATTATAAATTTGTATAGCAATTTTTAATGTCTTTTTGCACTGAAAAACACAATTAGAAATTCTTGAAAAATCAAATAATTATTAGATTTTAATGAAATTTTCTGGACTTAGAAGTACAGTGTTGCTGGATAAAAGTGATTCACCTTTTTTTTTTTACTAAAAATATTTTTTGTCTATTGTTTTTGGGGTTAAAATAATTTTTAATCTTACTAATATAAAGACCCCTTCCCAACCACCGAGGAAAAAAGTTTATTCACCCTAAGGTATTTGATAGATAATTATAAATTTGAATATGAGACTCAGGAAAAAATTCTGTGCAAAAAAATTGACTCAGATAGCGCATTCTAATGATTCAACTGGTAAATTGAAAGAGCTTTTGACAAAATATTGAAAACTATTTTACAATACACTTAGAACAATATTCTAGGGAATTCTAGAACATGTTAAATTAAATCCAGAATATTCCAGAAAGCCTCATACAGTATAAAAACAGCTTGAAATATCCACTCAAGTCACTAACCAGATGAAAGGGTACAAACACGCATCAGAACCACTTAAGGCATCTATTATTGCCCTCTCAAAAGCAGGCAAGTCTACGAGAGAAATTGCTATAACCTCACAATCAACTGTCTCTCGAGTGCTTAGGGCACATAATGATGGCACTCCTGCTCTAAGGAAGGAAACACTGGGGCGAAAGAAAAAGATTGACGATAGAACTGGCAGGGTAATCAAGAGAGAAGTTGCGAAGAATAGGACTATAAGTAGCCAAGAAATTGCAGTCAGTCTAAGCGAAGAGCAAGGTGTTATTCTTGCCTCTTCAACAGTCCGTCGGTGGCTGTTAAAACAGACTTGAATGGGCTATTACAAAAATTTCACCGTAGAAGACTGGAAGAATGTTCTCTTCTCCGATGAAACAAAAGTTGAGCTAAATTCAAAGGATAAGGTGAGTCACTTTTATCGAACAGCACTGTATTTAAAACATTTCTTTTTTAGAAAACATTGGTAAAAATGATTTTTCATTTTACATCTCTTACCCGGCACTTATTTAATTTTATGAAATTTGAAGAAATTTATTTTAGTATTTTTGTAGAAACTAATTTTTATGTTAGTTATAAGAAAAAGTCTTTGGAGAATTTAAATTATTATTCTTTTCTAAAACAAGAACCCCAGATAAAAAACAAAAATCTGCTCTGAATCATTAAATAAAAATTCAATAAAACTAAGACTTTATTTTATTAGAAAAGCTTTTATGAAAAAGATATATTATTGACACAATTGTCTTAAAAAGATGTTTTTAATGAAAAATGAATTTTTACAATAGGTTTCAATTTTTTAAAATTTTAATTAAAATAATTTATAAATTTATAAAACTTTTAAAATTCTGTTGTAATTTGTTGTAGTGATATTAAGTAAAAAACTATATTTATTAAACATGAATGGAAAAGTTTACTAAAATTCAGTGACCTGCATTATTTAATTTTTTTCTGAAAAAGAGTTTGGAATTTTTTCTGTGTATAAGTTTTCTAATTACAGACAACCATACACAACATTATCAGAAATAAGTAAAGCGAATTTAAAATTTATTGGTACTTTTCTAACATTCCCTTAACAAGTGTCCTCGTTTGTTAGATTATAAAGCCAAATTAACATGGTACAGATTCGTGATATGTAAGGTTTAAAAAGGGATCAAAATTTAATTTCTCAATTTCATAGAAATGAAATAGCTAGCGGGGGTAGTTAAAATATATATATATATACTCTTGCATGCACAGTATAGAAAGAATTATTAGCTCACATAACACTAACATTTTGAAAAATCTACATAAAAACCAAGTAAAGACTGATAGTAATACATCCAAAATGAGATCATCAACATGCAATTGCAGAACAAGATCAAATTGCCCAGTTGAGGGACAGTGCTTGGCGGAAAATGTGATATATGAAGCAACTATTTTCCCCAAAGAAAATATGGAGCAAAAGAAGAATTACATAGGGATATCGGCGGGTAGTTGGAAGAACCGATTCTATAACCACCGCCAGTCCTTCAAAAATAGACATAAGAAGAACCAAACGGCACTGTCAAAACATTATTGGAATTTGTTGGAGAGTGGCTTAACCCCACAAATAACGTGGAAGTTCATCTCGAGAGCCAGAACTCCAATAAATTTCAGAGACAGATGCGATCTGTGTCTAAAAGAAAAGATCCTCATTATAAGGCATAAAGATCCGGATCTATTACTGAACAGTCATAGTGAACTAATTTTTAAATGTCGGCATAAGAACAATCTAAACCTAACAAAATATATTACCTGATCTTTATTTTTGCTCTTCAAATATTGTTATTCATGTGTGAATATGAACACATAACTGTATGCATGCCGAAATATGTTTTTTGGACTGAAACAGTCATACGTTTTTTGCATGTATGTGTATATTTGTTTATATAGAAAAATAGGAATACATCTGTATAGTTGTGTATTGAGAAAAAATATATTTGTGTTTGGCCAATATGAAGATTGATATGTATGTATAGATACGGGTAGGTATATAGATAGGATATATAGGTGTATATGTGTATGTATATATATATATATATATATATATATATATATATATATATGGATAGATAGATGTATAGGTGTGTGTATATGTGTATGAGGGGATGTGTGTGTATGTGTGTGTGTGTAAATATGTGCCTATGTGTGCATATATATGTGTGTATATGTGTTGGACGTATGTAAAAATGTTTAAAAGAAATAAGACTTACAAGTGTTTATTGATTTTTACCCCACTTACAATATTGTTTTCTTAAATGAATTACGTTTTAATAATCATTATTAATGATAAAATATTTAGATTTTTGATGATTAAATACTAAAGTCATCACCTAATTTCTTTCGTAGAGAAGTTTCTTTAGGAAATTCTAGTTGCACCCCTATATATATATACATATATGTAAATATACGGAAACATCTAAGAAGATATATGAAATTACCCATGTATATCAGTACACGTGTACCTGTATAAGTGACTGCAGATGTGAAAGATCGTATGTGTATGAAATTCACATAGATGTGTTTACAATATGATGGAGCATGATCTCTAATATTGCGTTAAAATGCCACTCCATATTAAATTAATACTAAATTTTAAGTAATAGAATTTACCAATGTAAAAGTAGTCCCTAATCAATCTCATAAATAAAATTCAAACTGATAAAGATATCATCTTAATAATCACTTACTACTAGATGTAAACTTATATTTGAGAAAAGATTTCTAGTGTTTTAATGTAAACTCTACATACCTCTTAATCGACTATTTCACATTAAATCACCAAAATGTCCGTAATAAGGTTTTTAAAAAAACTTTAACATATAATTAAATGGCTTAGACTGTTTAAACTGAAAAATTTACGAAATCTCAAAAAAAAAAAAAAACAAAAAAAAAACGCATATTCCAATAGAAGTTAATGACACTTGTTTACAACCTCTTTCTCTTTTTTTCTCTCTTTTTCTTTTTCTCTTTTTTCAATATAGATTTCCCTCTATCCCACTTCCTAATCAAGATATAACTTCCGTTAACAGATTTAAAGTGTCAATGTCTAGATTTCAGCGAATATTTAAATTTGAAACAATAAAAATGTTACATCTAACTCAACGCTGTCTCTCTACCTCCCTACACTGCCCCACTTCGTGAGTTTCCTTATTATTGCCCGTCATAAATGTGTAAATATATTTTCATTTTTTCATTTCAACTTTGGAAATAAATCTGATGATCCACTGTCCTTTGGAAGGGCTGTGGTGAAATAATTTATTATATGGAACCTTAAAGTGGTCTGTTTTTATTTAAATTATTAGCTCTGATTTACATTGAGCTCTCTGGATTCTATCCTCATTGGGTCTACCCATACGAATTACCTAGTTTTTCCTAAACTATATATATATATATATATATATATATATATATATAATAGCAGCATGGACCGGCGTTGCCCATGCTTGATTCAAAAATCGTATGACCCATTCAGCAATTGACTTAAAATATTTTTGCCCTTCCTTGCCTTTAAAGGAGTGCCCTTTGCCGTGCTGATGTTGCTACATGCCTTACTTCTTGCATCTCACACTGCAAATTTTTTCTAAGTTCTATACTAAACATTAAATCTGTTACGAAGAAAGAACTAAACAAAACAAACACAAAACGATCAGCTTTAAAAAAGGACTCGTAACTGGAAAAACCGAATGAAAAAAAGAATGTTAACAACAAATACGTTTTCACACCCAACCCAGTTCTGCGGAATCAGAATCAACGTTGAGTTTAAGCAAGCGAATGAGCCAATTGGATTTAATGCAGATTTAAATTTTTCCCACTTGTGAAGAATGCAGCTATCAATTTTTTTTTTGCATGCTAGTTAACATTCGTGTCAGTCAGATGTTGGCTCTCATGCTGGCCAATAGAATCTTCCTGCCTATTCGTGGCAGCCAGCTTTAGGCTCTCACTCTGGCCAGTAGAAAATGGCCGCAAACTACATGAAAACTGCCGTAGAAGCATAAAAAAACGATTATTCCCACTATCGATGGGAGTTGGGAAATGCAAAGTCGGTCTTGGGCTTCCTACTAACTTGGAGCATGTACATGGAAATTTTGGTGCAAATCCGTCGAAAATTACGGCCGTGCATTCGTTACACACACACACACACACACACACACACACACACACACACAGCCTTTTATAGATAGAGATTTTATTTTACCAAGATTTTAAAAAAGTTTTCTAAAATAATTTTTAAATAATTTCTGAATAAGTCCGGAAGGTTTTTATTAAAATTCAGCAAGAATTTCAAAAACAACGATTTTCAACACAAAATGAGCCACTAAAATTGTCCATAATTCATGGTAACCCCAATGACGTAAAAAAAAAAAAAAAATCATAATAATAATTAACCTAAAATATAAAAAAATATAATTAAATAATAAAAAAAAAATTATTTGGTCTTTTCTAACAACGATTTTTTCTTGTTTATTTTTTAATCATGCAGATTATTTTTTTGTTTTTTTAGTGAGTCTGTGGTGGTACCTAGAGAATTAGTATTACTATCTTTCAAATAAAATCAAAATTTGACTAAAAAGGAGACGTTTTTTATCATGATTTCATAAACGGTTGTTGAAATTATGTTTTTAATGAAACACGTTTATAAATTGTATTTTTCTTCAAATTTTGACGGAACCTATAAAAAAAGATGTTTTATGCATGGCATAAACGAACAAAACAGGGATATGTATATACAAAACATTAAGTTTAAAATAAAATCAATTTAAAAAGTTATGTCAATTTTTGCTACTTACGTTTCAGATGAGAAAATCAATCAGAAAAAAAATAGAAGTATTTGCTTTTTAACTTTTTTTAAAATGGTTCCCGAATTTAGTTGTCTTCTCAGGAATTTTCAGTCATTAAATAGAATTTCTGTATAGTTCGTTGAATTCATAAAAATAATTTATAAGTGGCAAAACAGTTTGAAGAAAGGGAAAAACAATGCAACCATCAAAATGTCTCGTCTGATAAACAGGCGAATCACTAAAACGGTGTCAATATTATTTTGTTCCCGACGTAAAATCGTTCCACACTTTTTTTGTGTAGATGAAATTTAAACGTATTTTATCAGTAAACAAAACAAAACACCACGAAAGATAGAATAAAATTAACAATGTTTTTTTGTTATTATTATTCAATTCTTTTTTTTTTTTTTTTTTTTTTAGAATGTTCGAAATTTTGATTAAAAATGGATGACCATAAATTCGTACAAACCTGAGAGGTTTTTGTGGTGAAAAATATTGATTTGTAAATTCTTGCAAAAATTAAATTCAAATAATTGCCGAATTTTAATGAAACATTCAGGAGTTATTCACCAATGAATGAAATTATATTCTGAAAGCATTTTCTTAAAATCTTGGTAAATTTAATAATATATATATTTTTTTTTTAGATTTGTTACCCACGCTTATTTAATTTTAATGAAACTTTCAAAATTCTTTATTTTCAGAGCACTTCATGAAAACAAATCAGAAAAAATAAAAGTTATTTGTTTTTTTATCTTTTTTTTAAATGGTTCCCGAATTTAGTTGTCTTCTCAGAATATGAGGACATAAGAATAAGTCCAAGGAGAATTTAAATCATCAAATATTTTTGGTCAAATTAGGCCCCCACTTACCGAAAATCTGCTCTCAATCATAAAATAATTAATGCAATGAAAGTTGTTTACTGTCTATATTTCTGAGATGAGGTATCATGTATATTATTTACATTATTCGGACTATTGTCCTCATCTTTGTCGTCATGTTTATTATAACATTTTGGGCGTTGTACTCTCCAGCCGTCTTCAGGTGGTTGGAATGTCGAACTGAACCCTTTATTTTTCTCACTGGGGGCAAACTGTTCTACTTCCACATGCCATGTTTAATGGATGTCAGTTATCAGCTATCTCCTGTTAATTTTGCCTCTGAAAGTTCTCCACTGCCTTAACCGGATATTGAACTCACACTCTTTGGGTCCTATCACTGGATCTAACTGACACCCTTATCCACTGTGCCATGTGATTTTTTTTTAATAAAGATAATTACTTTGCGATGAAAGACTGCTAACAAGCGATCTAATCATCGATTTCAGCAAAACAAAAAAAAAATCCTTCCAGTCATTTAAAATTTGTTTTTGAAACATACCAAAGTATTTTGCTTATTGGAAATATTAAATGTAATTTATTAGCTTGGAATTAAAATAAAAGCTTAAAGAATGATATTTCATTTTTACAATACATTTTTAAATTCAGGTAACTTATTTCTTTTTCGGGGTGTGGGGGGTACCTATTTTTAAATATTTTCATAGGCTTATCGATTAACAATATTTCTATATCTGTATTTAACTAAAACATCACAGAACTTTATTGTTAGTTCATAATAAAGTACACAGGTTTAAAATTATAATGATGAAGTCGTATTTTGTTTATATTTGATAAGGAACTCAGTTCATCATATTACAAAAACAACGAAACGCAACTGCTAATTTGTTAACAGAATGAAATGAACTATTGTCGTTGTTGGAATTGTTGCAAGATGGCGGAAAGACCGTTCGACAGAAAACTGATCCCCGAATTCAGTGGTGATACGAGTAGACAGTCTGTGATTGAAGGGATCGAAAAATGTGGAACTGGTCTGCGAATTATGCGAGATCACGAAGATTGAACGGATTCTTCCACTGCGTCTGGAAGGCGGCACCCTTGCTGTCTATAGGCAGCTGAGCAAAGAACAGAAAAGTGACATTGAACAAATAATGCGCGCTCTACTAACCACGTTTGGAACTGACCGGTTCGTGGCCTATGACCAATTGCAGGCGCGGCGCTCTGCGACCTGGCGAGACAGTAGACGTATATTTGGCAGAATTAAAGAAGCTCGCCGTACCGATCGCACCGCTTCCTGAAGAATGGATGACCTGTGCCTTCGTGTCTGGATTGCCTAGTCATGTTAAGCAGATACTCCGCACATCATCCAGAATGGAAGGCATTGTGGAATCGTCCATGTTATTTTAACAGCCCTGCTGTGGGAACAATCTATTCTTTACACCCACGTAAAATTAAGCTTATCCAATGAAAACGTCATATTTCCCATCAGAGAATTCTATTGGTTTACACACAGGTCAAAAATTTGAAAGCACACGTGAAAATAAGTAAATTGCGCCAAAACCCTCGGAGCCGATTTCGATACCCGAGAACTTATAAAAGGAAGATTTTTGACTGACCAACTCAGTCAGCGGATCGAACGCGACTCCTGTTTCAGTTCATTTGGGACAAGTTTTTTGACCGGTGAACTTGTTGTTTTTTATTGGTGTGAAAGACTTTGACATATTTTGGATTTTTAAAAAGTATTAACACAAGTTAAGTTATCTGTCAAGTTTTTATTTTCCTTTCTTTTTATTTTCTTTTGTTTGAATTTATTTTTTTCTCTTGGCTTCGGCCAACATTTTTTTTATTTTTTATTTTTAGTCCGGTTTGACTAAAGTCCTACCGGCTTTTTATTTCTGTTTATAGTACAGTTTAAGAAAAGAAAAAGAAAGAAAGTTTTGTTTTAATTTATACTCTCTCCTGTTTTATTTTTCAATTTAATTAGCGACTTCGGTCGCAACCCTTTATTTTGTTTTAGTTTCCAGCTTTTGTATTTTTTCTATTTAATTTATTTCTTTAGCGGCTTCGGCCGCAAACCTTTATTTTTTTAGTTTGGTTTGACTAGTTTCAAACCAGACTTTTTTATTTTTATTTTTCTTTCTGTATTTTATTGACCGAAAAAGAAAAGGAGTTTATTGTTTTTCTTTTATTTTCGGCTGCCTTCGGGCGCCATTTTGATATTTTTTTTAAAAGTCCTACGAGACTATTTAGTTTATAGTTTTTCTTTTTATTTGATCTAGTTTGTTTGTTTTTTATTTTTCTAATTTGGGTAAACTTTTAGTTTTCCCAGTTTATTTATTTAATAGTTTTTTGTTTTAAACATTTAATTAATTGACTTTTGTTTTATAGCCGTTTTTCCCGTCTCATTGCCTCTCATCATTTGAGGCCAGCTTTTCCTTTTAGAATGGCCGACGGAATGAGTCGGTCATCTGTTAAAAAGGACCTCTTTGGGGCGGCTGCTAAAGCCGACCCACCAGAGAAAATTAAAAATAAAAAGCGGGGGAAAATTTCCCCGAATAAAACTGACCAGGCCAGTGCTAGTAGCACGGATAAGGAGGAGGCCATGCAGGTCTCCAACCCTAAGGAAAAGGTGCCCCCTTCGGTACCATCGAAGTCGCCAGCCGAGGAATCGCCCTCTTGCTGGAAGTCCCCTCCTAGTTGCATTGTGAACATCGCGGAGTTCTTGGAGAAGGCTAAGGAATACACCCATCTTGTGAATAAAGATGGTATCCTTAAAGACGCCCAAGAACTAAAGGTGTTCGAACAGAGAATGGTGACGGTCTTCGCGGTGGACAAGCGCACGCGCAAAATTTGTCGCTCCACGAAGGACACAATTATTAAATCACTTTTGTCCCTGGGGATAAAACCCCAAAGAGTTATAAAGGGCGTAAAATTTTTCATGTGGGACGTACTGCTGCCCACACCTGAAGATTGCCTCGAAATGGCAAGGAGAGAATTGATCACGAAGGATCTAATTCTTCGTACTGAGTATCAGGGAAGGCGAAGGACCAGGGTGGCCGTATTCGAGGTTCCTCCCCAAATATCCGGAGAGCTCCTGGCTGCATTTTTTATGCAGTACGGGCAGATTTTAGGGGCTCTCTCGGACAATTTGAACGGGGGATGGACTTTTGACATTATGATCGATGAAGCGGCCTTCAAGTCCATCCCCAACTGTCTGGATTTGGGCGACCGGAGAATGCCGGTCATCGTGACCGGTAGAAAACCAATTTGCTGGAGGTGTGGAGTGACTGGTCATCTCTCCTCCTCCTGCCCAGGGAAGAAGGCCCCTGGAGCTCCGGTTGCTGGCGACCAAAATCCCCCTTTGGCCGAGACTGTAAAATCCGCGGCGCCTGTAATGGGCCTACCTACGATGCGGACCGGTGGGGAAAATCCCTCGGTTGGGTCTTCGCCCTCATTACCCCGAAAGCCAACGCCTTCCACAAGTGTGGATAAGGAGAAGGATGAGGGGGAATGGCGCGTAGTAGGTAGGGGCAAAGGGAAGATTCAGACAGCGGGGCCTCTGTCCCAGCATGACCCCAGGGAAAAAGTCACCTACAGCCCCATTCCCTCTACTAGCTCTGAGGGCGACGCCTCGGCCTCGTATGAAGAGACCGCCACTCCGACTCAAAAGTTAAATGAGCCTAGTTGGAAAAAAATTCTAGATCTAAAGAAATTAAAACAGAAGATCGACGAAAAGCGGGCTAAGAATCGTAAGTCGCTGGGGGTGCCCTGCCCCTCATCCTCTGCCCCGTCTTCCCCTCCATCATTTGCTAAACCTCCAGCACCTAAATCATTAACTAATTCCCCAGTCAAACAAAAAAAACATCATTCAAATAAGCCTTCCCCACTCAAGACCCCTTCTGGTATGACTCCATCAAACACGCCTACCCCAACTCCTACTCAGACACCGCAAAAAAAAAGAAACAGGAGTCCAGACGCACAGGTCGTGGGGGAAAAGGGGGAAAAGAAAAAGAAATTAAAACAGCCATATAACTCAGGGGAAGACGTCTGCCGCGTATCTCGGGTCCATGTGGAAAACGTGTTGGGGCAGACGAAAAACCCCAGGCCCTTAAAAGTTCTGTGGAACTTTCAAAAGTTGAATGGGCTGGAAATAGAGGACCCCACAAACTTTAAAAATGCGAAAAGACTCTTAACGGTTGTGCGTTCGGGCCCGGGTACGCGGGAGATTTGGGGCATGATAGAGGAGGCGAATGCAGCCCTGAAATTGGTGCCCCCAGCGGCGGTATATGAACCAAATTTGGACCCTTTAAAAACTTGTAGAGGGAGGGTCCCTGTTTTCGTTCACCCTTCCATGTATAGGGCTCTTAAATTAACATATCCAGCGGACATCGGTGGCCTGTCTCATGGTGATACCGTCGATAGTGAGATGGCGTCAGGTTCAATGGGACAGGCTGTCGGTGTCCTCACCCCAGCAATGTTCTACTCTGATGGGCGACCCTAATCGATTCGATAATGGCACTCTGGTTAGCTAGTTTGAATGTCCGAGGCCTGAGGTCGGAGTCTCGAAGGGTGAGACTCGTTCGCGACCTTCAGAGCCTCGGTGTGAATATATGTTGTGTACAAGAGACCCGTTTTTCTTCTCGCGATTATGAAGGCATTCTGTCTAAGGAGTTTACTCTTTATTCAGCATGTTTTGATGGACGCTCGAGGGGTGTCTCTTGGCTGGTGAGCAAGTCTTTGAAGGCTGCGTGTGCTCTTGTCTTCGCAGATCCGGCGGGCAGGCTTTGCGTGCTGGATGCTACCATAAAGGATAAGGCTTTGCGTCTCATTGGGGTTTATGGGCCCAATATCCAGGCTGAGCGACTTGCTTTGTTTCGGCAGATCGAGCCGTTTATGACGACATCACGTCGGTTAATCTTAGCGGGGGATTGGAATGCCGTCCTTGACCCCGATATAGATCGTATAGGGTCAAAATATCAACCGGGTACTAAAAACTGGGGAGTGGAACATTTTCGGGGCTTTGTCGATGGGTTTGATCTTATCGACAAGTACCGGAATGAACACCCTCAGCGGGTAGTGTGGACTTGGACAAATAGTGGCAGCTCGGCTGTAGGTGTGCTTGCGAGCTACCTCGACCGAGTTTTAATTAGGAGAGTCGATGTAGGGCTCTTAGGGTGTCCAAGTTTTCATTATATAGTTTATACGGATCATAGGCTTGTCCGGGTCCGTGTAAACTTAGATAAGCCTAAGGTTAGGATGACTGGTTACTGGAAATTCAATTGCTCGTTATTTGGCGAGCAGGATTTCCGGGACCAGTTTTTACTAATGCTACAAAGGGAACTGTCGGGGGCTGTGGTGGGAAATGCCTGGTGGGACAAACTTAAATCTAAAATTCGAACGTTTGCTGCCGATTTTAGTCGTCGACTCAGCGTAGATAGATTAGCGGCGCAAACGGCTTTAGAACAAAGAGTCGATCGGGCTGTGAAATCCCGTGATAGTGGGGAAGTAGTCCTAGCTAAGGCAGAGTTGGCCTCCTTGCTTACCAAGAAGGATCAAGCTCTGGTAGTTAGGGCTAGGTTAAAAAGAATGTCCTCTGAGGCGACGAATATGGCCGCGGAACTGCGTGCAGAGGAAAGTAGGAATGCTTCAAGACGGCATATCGCGAGCGTCACATTGCCGGATGGGCGGACAGTGACTACAAACTCGGGCATATGCGAGGCTTTTCGGGATTACTTTCGGGATCTTTTTACCAGGGAGCCCGGTCTGAGCTCTGCTCAGTTCGACACCTATTTAGCTGACTTTCCCTGCCTTGAGGCAGCTGAAGCGGCTGGGTGCGAGGGTCCCATCACTGAGTCGGAAATCTGGGAAGCGCTGAAAAAGGTTGGCCTGGATAAGTCTCCGGGATTAGATGGTCTTCCTTACGAAGTTTACTTGAGGCAGTCGCCCGTTTTTGTTCCTTTGCTGCAGCTGATCTTCAACAACTGGATGAAGCAGGGGTCTATACCTCAACGCTTCACCAGGGGTGTGATCAAGTTGCTGCGTAAGGGCAAAAGCGGTGGGGATGGGATAGGTAACTTTCGCCCTTTAACGATGTTAAATACAGAGTTAAAGATTTTGGCTAAGGTCTTGGCTAACCGTTTGCAGCTTGTCCTGTCTAGTCTGATTGGCTCCGAGCAGACTTGTTCTGTGAAGGGCCGGACTATTCAGGACAACCTTCATATGGTGCGCCTGATCATCGAGAAAGTCGACAGTGAAGCCGCGCTGATCAATTTAGATCAGTCCAAGGCCTTTGATAGGGTTGACCATCGATTCTTGGAGGCTGTTCTTTCGGCTGCCGGTTTCGGGCCGTACTTTCGCTCCTGGATCCGGCTTATGTATGCGACTCCCGGTGCGCTGGTAGAAGTGAACGGGGTAAGATCGGAACCTTTCGTATTGTCTCGATCTATTCGTCAGGGTTGTCCGCTTTCGCCTATGCTTTACGTTCTTGCGTTGGAACCTTTCCTTCGCAAGTTAAAGGCGAATCCGGTCCTACGCGGAATCTCTTTACCTGGTGCTACCACATCGGCCAGGTATTCTGCCTATGCTGACGACGTTTCGGTTCTTGTGTCGAGCAGAGCCGAGATTAACGAAGTCAGCAGAGAAATCAGTGGGTATGAGATGGTGACAGGGGCCAAGGTCAACCGCGATAAGTCTGTTGGCTTGCGGTTGGGTGCGTGGAAGGGGGTTTCTCTTCCCGGACCATTCAGCTGGACGGACGGGCCGATCAAGATACTCGGCGTCTGGTTCGGTCCTGATATCCAGTTGGATATGAATTGGTCGGAGGTACGAGAGAAGGCCGAGATCGCAATTAATTTGTGGTCTCGGAGGAATCTTTCCTTGAAGGGGAGGGCGGAGGTATGTGTTTCACATATCTACCCGATTCTCCTTTACCGACTCTCGGTACTTCCACTTCCGTCTACCACAGTACTTTCATTAGTACAGCTCTTGTTCTCTTTCTTGTGGAGAGGCAAAGCTCCTAGGGTATGTCGGGAGATCTGTTGCCTTCATCCCTCTGAAGGCGGTCTAGGTATGCCTAGCATTGAGATTCGTCTCGATATGCTTCGCATCGGGTTCCTGGATCGTTTGTGTCGCGATTCGGATGACGGGGGCGCCTTCTGGAAGGAAGACGCCCGTAGATCCTTTCCATCCTTGAGAAGTGTGCACTCGGGCGAGGAGGAGGCTGGCCGTTTGCCTCGTGCCGAGTGCTCCTTCTACCGTGAATGTCGTCTGGCTCTGAAACACCTCTTACGGGCGACGGTTGGCCTCCACAACGTCCAGGCGTTGTCTCGTAGGGCATTATATCAGGTGGTAGTCAGGGGGTCCGTTCATGATGATTTGATTGACGAGCTCGGTCTTACGAAGCAGGAGGCTCGCTCAATCTGGCCTTGGGCTTCCGGGTTGAAATGTCTCAACAACGATGAGGCATCCCTCACCTGGCTGGTGATACGTGGGGCCCTCTGGGTCGGCAAAAGACTTTGCGCAGCGGGTTTGGAGAAATATCCAAACTGCCGACGTTGTGAGGGGGAAGTCGAGACCCTTGGTCACGTCTTCTTTCATTGCAAGTCGGTAGCACCATTGTGTAAGTTTGTTGAAGGTCTCATGGTTCGCATGTTGCAGGGAAAGTTTTTCGTCCTCGAGGCCGCTTCTGTTTGTAGCAATGTGGCCCCGCCGTTAACAAAGTCTGAACTTTATGTGTTCCACTGCTTGCTAGGAGTTATGAGAGTCGTGATTTGGGTGACACGTCAGAAGGGATTCTATGGAGGTGAGAAGTTCACTTCTTCCCTACTAATCTTGTACTTTAAGCATCAGCTTAAAGTCAAGATTAGGACGGAAAGGTGGCGACTCTCTTCATCAGAATTCGGCAAAAGGTGGGTAAATCTTGCGCGAATGTGTAGAGTGAGAGGAGCTGACCTAGAGTGGCACTTGGACCTCGGTTAGGTGCAGGATTTCGTCCCTCATGGGTTGAACAGAGCAACCCGTCCCGATATTAGGCTAGTTTAGGTTTAGTTTGAATCTTTAGTTTCTCGTTTCTGGTTAACTTAGCTAGGGTATGTATGCTCATCGGCCCCCTTTTATTTCTGTCCCTATTTTTCTTTAGTTTAATTCCCCATCCCCTCCCTCGTTAGGTGGCCAGTGACGTCAGTTCTCTGGTGGTTGCGGGATGACTTTCGTTTCGTGTGCGTGTTTTTTCGTATTTGTTATTGTGTCTAAATGAGTGCGTGTTTGTGTGAGTGAATTTTGATGGATAACTGTGTCTTACACCTTTATAATCTCGCAATTATTTCGTCCAGTTAACTGATGTTTCTGCCACATTTAGGTATTGTGGGGGTTTTTATTACTAACATTATTTTGTTTTGTTTTCTTGTAAATATTCATTGGGGTTTTTAAATTGTTATCCCCCCCCACAGAATTTAAATTGTACATATGGGGACTAGTTAGAATTTCATAGAGAATTTGAGGAATTATGGTGGATGTAGTAAGAAAGGTATGGAAGAATGTGTTGTTTTTGTGCTAGGAGTATTGTTGGTATGTTTGGGTCAGTGTTTGTGACTAGCTAAGTTTTAATTTAAGACAGATGATGACCGTCCTTCCCCAACCCCCTTTTGGCCTTGTGCCACATTTTGTACATATGTACGAATAAATATTGTCAGCGGATCGAACGCGACTCCTGTTTCAGTTCATTTGGGACAAGTTTTTTGACCGGTGAACTTGTTGTTTTTTATTGGTGTGAAAGACTTTGACATATTTTGGATTTTTAAAAAGTATTAACACAAGTTAAGTTATCTGTCAAGTTTTTATTTTCCTTTCTTTTTATTTTCTTTTGTTTGAATTTATTTTTTTCTCTTGGCTTCGGCCAACATTTTTTTTATTTTTTATTTTTAGTCCGGTTTGACTAAAGTCCTACCGGCTTTTTATTTCTGTTTATAGTACAGTTTAAGAAAAGAAAAAGAAAGAAAGTTTTGTTTTAATTTATACTCTCTCCTGTTTTATTTTTCAATTTAATTAGCGACTTCGGTCGCAACCCTTTATTTTGTTTTAGTTTCCAGCTTTTGTATTTTTTCTATTTAATTTATTTCTTTAGCGGCTTCGGCCGCAAACCTTTATTTTTTTAGTTTGGTTTGACTAGTTTCAAACCAGACTTTTTTATTTTTATTTTTCTTTCTGTATTTTATTGACCGAAAAAGAAAAGGAGTTTATTGTTTTTCTTTTATTTTCGGCTGCCTTCGGGCGCCATTTTGATATTTTTTTTAAAAGTCCTACGAGACTATTTAGTTTATAGTTTTTCTTTTTATTTGATCTAGTTTGTTTGTTTTTTATTTTTCTAATTTGGGTAAACTTTTAGTTTTCCCAGTTTATTTATTTAATAGTTTTTTGTTTTAAACATTTAATTAATTGACTTTTGTTTTATAGCCGTTTTTCCCGTCTCATTGCCTCTCATCATTTGAGGCCAGCTTTTCCTTTTAGAATGGCCGACGGAATGAGTCGGTCATCTGTTAAAAAGGACCTCTTTGGGGCGGCTGCTAAAGCCGACCCACCAGAGAAAATTAAAAATAAAAAGCGGGGGAAAATTTCCCCGAATAAAACTGACCAGGCCAGTGCTAGTAGCACGGATAAGGAGGAGGCCATGCAGGTCTCCAACCCTAAGGAAAAGGTGCCCCCTTCGGTACCATCGAAGTCGCCAGCCGAGGAATCGCCCTCTTGCTGGAAGTCCCCTCCTAGTTGCATTGTGAACATCGCGGAGTTCTTGGAGAAGGCTAAGGAATACACCCATCTTGTGAATAAAGATGGTATCCTTAAAGACGCCCAAGAACTAAAGGTGTTCGAACAGAGAATGGTGACGGTCTTCGCGGTGGACAAGCGCACGCGCAAAATTTGTCGCTCCACGAAGGACACAATTATTAAATCACTTTTGTCCCTGGGGATAAAACCCCAAAGAGTTATAAAGGGCGTAAAATTTTTCATGTGGGACGTACTGCTGCCCACACCTGAAGATTGCCTCGAAATGGCAAGGAGAGAATTGATCACGAAGGATCTAATTCTTCGTACTGAGTATCAGGGAAGGCGAAGGACCAGGGTGGCCGTATTCGAGGTTCCTCCCCAAATATCCGGAGAGCTCCTGGCTGCATTTTTTATGCAGTACGGGCAGATTTTAGGGGCTCTCTCGGACAATTTGAACGGGGGATGGACTTTTGACATTATGATCGATGAAGCGGCCTTCAAGTCCATCCCCAACTGTCTGGATTTGGGCGACCGGAGAATGCCGGTCATCGTGACCGGTAGAAAACCAATTTGCTGGAGGTGTGGAGTGACTGGTCATCTCTCCTCCTCCTGCCCAGGGAAGAAGGCCCCTGGAGCTCCGGTTGCTGGCGACCAAAATCCCCCTTTGGCCGAGACTGTAAAATCCGCGGCGCCTGTAATGGGCCTACCTACGATGCGGACCGGTGGGGAAAATCCCTCGGTTGGGTCTTCGCCCTCATTACCCCGAAAGCCAACGCCTTCCACAAGTGTGGATAAGGAGAAGGATGAGGGGGAATGGCGCGTAGTAGGTAGGGGCAAAGGGAAGATTCAGACAGCGGGGCCTCTGTCCCAGCATGACCCCAGGGAAAAAGTCACCTACAGCCCCATTCCCTCTACTAGCTCTGAGGGCGACGCCTCGGCCTCGTATGAAGAGACCGCCACTCCGACTCAAAAGTTAAATGAGCCTAGTTGGAAAAAAATTCTAGATCTAAAGAAATTAAAACAGAAGATCGACGAAAAGCGGGCTAAGAATCGTAAGTCGCTGGGGGTGCCCTGCCCCTCATCCTCTGCCCCGTCTTCCCCTCCATCATTTGCTAAACCTCCAGCACCTAAATCATTAACTAATTCCCCAGTCAAACAAAAAAAACATCATTCAAATAAGCCTTCCCCACTCAAGACCCCTTCTGGTATGACTCCATCAAACACGCCTACCCCAACTCCTACTCAGACACCGCAAAAAAAAAGAAACAGGAGTCCAGACGCACAGGTCGTGGGGGAAAAGGGGGAAAAGAAAAAGAAATTAAAACAGCCATATAACTCAGGGGAAGACGTCTGCCGCGTATCTCGGGTCCATGTGGAAAACGTGTTGGGGCAGACGAAAAACCCCAGGCCCTTAAAAGTTCTGTGGAACTTTCAAAAGTTGAATGGGCTGGAAATAGAGGACCCCACAAACTTTAAAAATGCGAAAAGACTCTTAACGGTTGTGCGTTCGGGCCCGGGTACGCGGGAGATTTGGGGCATGATAGAGGAGGCGAATGCAGCCCTGAAATTGGTGCCCCCAGCGGCGGTATATGAACCAAATTTGGACCCTTTAAAAACTTGTAGAGGGAGGGTCCCTGTTTTCGTTCACCCTTCCATGTATAGGGCTCTTAAATTAACATATCCAGCGGACATCGGTGGCCTGTCTCATGGTGATACCGTCGATAGTGAGATGGCGTCAGGTTCAATGGGACAGGCTGTCGGTGTCCTCACCCCAGCAATGTTCTACTCTGATGGGCGACCCTAATCGATTCGATAATGGCACTCTGGTTAGCTAGTTTGAATGTCCGAGGCCTGAGGTCGGAGTCTCGAAGGGTGAGACTCGTTCGCGACCTTCAGAGCCTCGGTGTGAATATATGTTGTGTACAAGAGACCCGTTTTTCTTCTCGCGATTATGAAGGCATTCTGTCTAAGGAGTTTACTCTTTATTCAGCATGTTTTGATGGACGCTCGAGGGGTGTCTCTTGGCTGGTGAGCAAGTCTTTGAAGGCTGCGTGTGCTCTTGTCTTCGCAGATCCGGCGGGCAGGCTTTGCGTGCTGGATGCTACCATAAAGGATAAGGCTTTGCGTCTCATTGGGGTTTATGGGCCCAATATCCAGGCTGAGCGACTTGCTTTGTTTCGGCAGATCGAGCCGTTTATGACGACATCACGTCGGTTAATCTTAGCGGGGGATTGGAATGCCGTCCTTGACCCCGATATAGATCGTATAGGGTCAAAATATCAACCGGGTACTAAAAACTGGGGAGTGGAACATTTTCGGGGCTTTGTCGATGGGTTTGATCTTATCGACAAGTACCGGAATGAACACCCTCAGCGGGTAGTGTGGACTTGGACAAATAGTGGCAGCTCGGCTGTAGGTGTGCTTGCGAGCTACCTCGACCGAGTTTTAATTAGGAGAGTCGATGTAGGGCTCTTAGGGTGTCCAAGTTTTCATTATATAGTTTATACGGATCATAGGCTTGTCCGGGTCCGTGTAAACTTAGATAAGCCTAAGGTTAGGATGACTGGTTACTGGAAATTCAATTGCTCGTTATTTGGCGAGCAGGATTTCCGGGACCAGTTTTTACTAATGCTACAAAGGGAACTGTCGGGGGCTGTGGTGGGAAATGCCTGGTGGGACAAACTTAAATCTAAAATTCGAACGTTTGCTGCCGATTTTAGTCGTCGACTCAGCGTAGATAGATTAGCGGCGCAAACGGCTTTAGAACAAAGAGTCGATCGGGCTGTGAAATCCCGTGATAGTGGGGAAGTAGTCCTAGCTAAGGCAGAGTTGGCCTCCTTGCTTACCAAGAAGGATCAAGCTCTGGTAGTTAGGGCTAGGTTAAAAAGAATGTCCTCTGAGGCGACGAATATGGCCGCGGAACTGCGTGCAGAGGAAAGTAGGAATGCTTCAAGACGGCATATCGCGAGCGTCACATTGCCGGATGGGCGGACAGTGACTACAAACTCGGGCATATGCGAGGCTTTTCGGGATTACTTTCGGGATCTTTTTACCAGGGAGCCCGGTCTGAGCTCTGCTCAGTTCGACACCTATTTAGCTGACTTTCCCTGCCTTGAGGCAGCTGAAGCGGCTGGGTGCGAGGGTCCCATCACTGAGTCGGAAATCTGGGAAGCGCTGAAAAAGGTTGGCCTGGATAAGTCTCCGGGATTAGATGGTCTTCCTTACGAAGTTTACTTGAGGCAGTCGCCCGTTTTTGTTCCTTTGCTGCAGCTGATCTTCAACAACTGGATGAAGCAGGGGTCTATACCTCAACGCTTCACCAGGGGTGTGATCAAGTTGCTGCGTAAGGGCAAAAGCGGTGGGGATGGGATAGGTAACTTTCGCCCTTTAACGATGTTAAATACAGAGTTAAAGATTTTGGCTAAGGTCTTGGCTAACCGTTTGCAGCTTGTCCTGTCTAGTCTGATTGGCTCCGAGCAGACTTGTTCTGTGAAGGGCAGGACTATTCAGGACAACCTTCATATGGTGCGCCTGATCATCGAGAAAGTCGACAGTGAAGCCGCGCTGATCAATTTAGATCAGTCCAAGGCCTTTGATAGGGTTGACCATCGATTCTTGGAGGCTGTTCTTTCGGCTGCCGGTTTCGGGCCGTACTTTCGCTCCTGGATCCGGCTTATGTATGCGACTCCCGGTGCGCTGGTAGAAGTGAACGGGGTAAGATCGGAACCTTTCGTATTGTCTCGATCTATTCGTCAGGGTTGTCCGCTTTCGCCTATGCTTTACGTTCTTGCGTTGGAACCTTTCCTTCGCAAGTTAAAGGCGAATCCGGTCCTACGCGGAATCTCTTTACCTGGTGCTACCACCTCGGCCAGGTATTCTGCCTATGCTGACGACGTTTCGGTTCTTGTGTCGAGCAGAGCCGAGATTAGCGAAGTCAGCAGAGAAATCAGTGGGTATGAGATGGTGACAGGGGCCAAGATCAACCGCGATAAGTCTGTTGGCTTGCGGTTGGGTGCGTGGAAGGGGGTTTCTCTTCCCGGACCATTCAGCTGGACGGACGGGCCGATCAAGATACTCGGCGTCTGGTTCGGTCCTGATATCCAGTTGGATATGAATTGGTCGGAGGTACGAGAGAAGGCCGAGATCGCAATTAATTTGTGGTCTCGGAGGAATCTTTCCTTGAAGGGGAGGGCGGAGGTATGTGTTTCACATATCTACCCGATTCTCCTTTACCGACTCTCGGTACTTCCACTTCCGTCTACCACAGTACTTTCATTAGTACAGCTTTTGTTCTCTTTCTTGTGGAGAGGCAAAGCTCCTAGGGTATGTCGGGAGATCTGTTGCCTTCATCCCTCTGAAGGCGGTCTAGGTATGCCTAGCATTGAGATTCGTCTCGATATGCTTCGCATCGGGTTCCTGGATCGTTTGTGTCGCGATTCGGATGACGGGGGCGCCTTCTGGAAGGAAGACGCCCGTAGATCCTTTCCATCCCTAAGAAGTGTGCACTCGGGCGAGGAGGAGGCTGGCCGTTTGCCTCGTGCCGAGTGCTCCTTCTACCGTGAATGTCGTCTGGCTCTGAAACACCTCTTACGGGCGACGGTTGGCCTCCACAACGTCCAGGCGTTGTCTCGTAGGGCATTATATCAGGTGGTAGTCAGGGGGTCCGTTCATGATGATTTGATTGACGAGCTCGGTCTTACGAAGCAGGAGGCTCGCTCAATCTGGCCTTGGGCTTCCGGGTTGAAATGTCTCAACAACGATGAGGCATCCCTCACCTGGCTGGTGATACGTGGGGCCCTCTGGGTCGGCAAAAGACTTTGCGCAGCGGGTTTGGAGAAATATCCAAACTGCCGACGTTGTGAGGGGGAAGTCGAGACCCTTGGTCACGTCTTCTTTCATTGCAAGTCGGTAGCACCATTGTGTAAGTTTGTTGAAGGTCTCATGGTTCGCATGTTGCAGGGAAAGTTTTTCGTCCTCGAGGCCGCTTCTGTTTGTAGCAATGTGGCCCCGCCGTTAACAAAGTCTGAACTTTATGTGTTCCACTGCTTGCTAGGAGTTATGAGAGTCGTGATTTGGGTGACACGTCAGAAGGGATTCTATGGAGGTGAGAAGTTCACTTCTTCCCTACTAATCTTGTACTTTAAGCATCAGCTTAAAGTCAAGATTAGGACGGAAAGGTGGCGACTCTCTTCATCAGAATTCGGCAAAAGGTGGGTAAATCTTGCGCGAATGTGTAGAGTGAGAGGAGCTGACCTAGAGTGGCACTTGGACCTCGGTTAGGTGCAGGATTTCGTCCCTCATGGGTTGAACAGAAGCAACCCGTCCCGGTATTAGACTAGTTAGGTTTAGTTTGAATTTTTAGTTTCGCGTTTCTGGTTAACTTAGCTAGGGTATGTATGCTCATCGGCCCCCCTTTTATTTCTGTCCCTATTTTTCTTTAGTTTAATTCCCCATCCCCTCCCTCGTTAGGTGGTCAGTGACGTCAGTTCTCTGGTGGTTGCGGGATGACTTTCGTTTCGTGTGTGTGTTTTTCGTAGTTGTTAGTGTGTCTAAATGAGTGTGTGCCTGTGTGAGTGATTTTGGAAGGATGACTGTGTTTTACTTTTTATAATCTCGCAATTTTTTCGTCCAGTTAACTGATGTTACTGCCACATTTAGGTACTGTGGGGGTTTTATTACTAATCTTATTTTGTTTTGTTTTCTTGTAAATAGTTCATTTATTTTGTAAATATTCATTGGGGTTTTTTAAATTGTTATCCCCCCCCCCCACTGACTTTGAATTGTACATATGGGGACTAGTTAGAACTTCATAGAGAATTTGAGGAATTATGGTGGATGTAGTAAGAAAGGTATGGAAGAATGTGTTGTTTTGGTGCTAGGACTATTGTTGGTATGTTTGGGTCAGTGTTTGCGACTAGCTAAGTTTTAGTTTAAGACAGATGATGACCGTCCTTCCCCAACCCCCTTTTGGCCTTGTGCCACATTTTGTACATATGTACGAATAAATATTGTCAGCGGATCGAACGCGACTCCTGTTTCAGTTCATTTGGGACATGTTTTTTGACCGGTGAACTTGTTGTTTTTTATTGGCGTGAAAGACTTTGACATATTTTGGATTTTTAAAAAGTATTAACACAAGTTAAGTTATCTGTCAAGTTTTTATTTTCTTTTCTTTTTATTTTCTTTTGTTTGAATTTACTTTTTTCACTTGGCTTCGGCCAACATTTTTTATTTTTTATTTTTTTAGTCCGGTTTGACTAAAGTCCTACCGGCTTTTTATTTTTATTTCTGTTTATTTGTTTCTAGTTCAGTATAAGAAAAGAAAAAAGTTTTTGTTTTAATTTATACTCTTTCCTGTTTTATTTTTCAATTTAATTAGCGACTGCGGTCGCAATCCTTTATTTTGTTTTAGTTTCTAGTTTTTGTATTTTTCTATTTAATTTATTTCTTTAGCGGCTTCGGCCGCAAACCTTTATTTTTTTAGTTTGGTTTGACTAGTTTCAAACCAGACTTTTTATTTCTTTTCTTTTTCTTGTATTGTTAATTGTATTGAAAAAAAAGAGGAGTTTATTGTTTTTCTTTATTTTCGGCTGCCTTCGGGCGCCATTTTTATTTTTTTTGTAAAGTCTTTCGAGACTAATTTTTGTCTCTTATTTGATCTAGGTTATTTTCATTTTTTCTATTTTTGGTAAACTTTTAGTTTATTCAATAGCCTTTGATATTTTCGTTTTTATTTAACTTCTTGCCCTTTTTTTGCTTTCGCCTTATCCCAGCTCCTTACGATATAAGTCCAGTTTTTCTTTGAAGGATGGCCGACGCAATGAGGCGGTCAGGCGTTAAGAAGGACCTCTTTGGGGCGGCTGCTAAAGCCGACCCTCCAGATAAAATGAAAAAGAAAAAACGGGGAAATCCGTCCCCCGATAAACCAGTCCAGGCCAGTGCTATCACTGAGGAGGAGGTCATGCAGGTCTCCAACTCACCCAAAAATGACAAGGTGCCGAAAGAGGCACAATCCAAGACAACAGCCGAGGAATCGCCCTCTTGCTGGAAGTCCCCCCCGAGTTGTATCGTGAATATCGCGGAGTTCTTGGAGAAGGCAAAGGATTATGCCCATCTTGTAAATAAAGATGGCATCCTTAAAGACGTCCAGGAACTACAGATATTCGAACAGAGAATGGTGACCGTTTTCGCGGTCGACAGGCGTACGCGCAAAATCTGTCGTTCCACGAAAGACACAGTGATCAAATCACTTTTGTCCCTGGGGATAAAACCCCAAAGAGTTATTAAAGGTGTAAAGTTTTTTATGTGGGACGTGCTGCTGCCCACGCCAGAAGATTGCCTAGATATGGCAAAACGTGAATTGATCACGAAAGATCTTATCTTGCGAACCGAATATCTAGGTAGGCGAAGGACCAGGGTGGCGGTTTTTGAGGTTCCTCCTCAAATTTCTGGAGAGCTCCTGGCTGCATTTTTTATGCAGTATGGCCAGATTTTAGGGGCTCTCTCGGACAATTTGAACGGGGGGTGGACTTTTGACATAATGATTGATGAGGCGGCCTTCAAGTCCATCCCCAACTGTCTGGATTTTGGCAACCGGAGATTGCCAGTCATTGTGACTGGCAGAAAACCAGTATGCTGGAGGTGTGGAGTGACTGGTCATCTCTCCTCCTCCTGCCCAGGGAAGAAGGCCCCTGGAGCTCCGGTTGCTGGCGACCCAAATCCCCCTTTGGCCGACACTGAAAAATCCGCGGCGCCTGTAATGGGCCTACCTACTAAACGGACCGGTGGGGAAAATCCCTCGGTTGGGTCGATGCCCTCGTTACCCCTCAAGCCAACGCCTTCCACAAGTGTGGATAAGGAGAAGGATGAGGGGGAATGGCGTGTAGTAGGTAGGGCCAAAGGGAAGGTCCAGACAGCGGGACCTCTGTCCCAGCATAACTCCAGGGATAAAATCACCTACATCCCCATTCCCTCTACCAGCTCTGAGGGCGACGCCTCGGCGTCTTACGAAAAGTCAGCCACAGCAACGCAAAAACTTAATGAACCGAGCTGGGAGAAGATTTTAAATCTTAAAAAGTTAAAGGAAAAAATTGACGCAAAGAGGGCTAAGAATTCCAAGTCGCTGGGGGTGCCCTGCCCCTCATCCTCTGCCCCGTCTTCCCCTTCAGGTTCCATCAAAACATTTGTTAAACCACCTCCGCCCAAATCTCTGACAAACTCGCCAACAAGAGCCAATTCATCAAAAACTCCGTCCCCTTTTAAGACCCCATCTGGCATCACTCCCTCTCACACACCTACATGCACACCCACACCTACTCCCTCTCATTCTCCTCAAAAAAAGAGGGAGAGAAGCCCGGAGTTGCCTGCCGTGGCTGAGAAGCGGAAAAAGAAAATTAAACCACCATATCTCTCAGGGGAAGACATATGCCGCGTATCCGGGGAGCAAGTTGAAAGGGTCTGCGGGCAGACTAAAAACCCGAGGCCTTTGAAGATTCTATTTAATTTCCGGCACATTAATGGAGTTGATGTGGAGGTGCCGGAAAAGTTTAAAAATGCCCGTAGACTCCTGACTGTTGTCCGATCTGGCCCGGGTACGCGGGAGATTTGGGGCATGATCGAGGAGGCGAACTCGTCCCTGAAATTGGTGCCCCCAGCGGCTGTTTATGAGCCAAATTTAGACCCAACTAAAAATTGTAAAGGGAGGGTCCCTGTTTTTGTTCACCCTTCCCTGTATAGGGCTCTAAAATTAACTTATCCTGCGGACATCGGCGGTCTGTCTCATGGTGATACCGTCGACAATGAGATGGCGTCAGGATCAATGGGACAGGCTGTCGGTGTCCTCACCCCAGCAATGTTCTACTCTGATGGGCGACCCTAATCGATTCGATAATGGCACTCTGGTTAGCTAGTTTGAATGTCCGAGGCCTGAGGTCGGAGTCTCGAAGGGTGAGACTCGTTCGCGACCTTCAGAGCCTCGGGGTGAATATATGTTGTGTACAAGAGACCCGTTTTTCTTCTCGCGATTATGAAGGCATTCTGTCTAAGGAGTTTACTCTTTATTCAGCATGTTTTGATGGACGCTCGAGGGGTGTCTCTTGGCTGGTGAGCAAGTCTTTGAAGGCTGCGTGTGCTCTTGTCTTCGCAGATCCGGCGGGCAGGCTTTGCGTGCTGGATGCTACCATAAAGGATAAGGCTTTGCGTCTCATTGGGGTTTATGGGCCCAATATCCAGGCTGAGCGACTTGCTTTGTTTCGGCAGATCGAGCCGTTTATGACGACATCACGTCGGTTAATCTTAGCGGGGGATTGGAATGCCGTCCTTGACCCCGATATAGATCGTATAGGGTCAAAATATCAACCGGGTACTAAAAACTGGGGAGTGGAACATTTTCGGGGCTTTGTCGATGGGTTTGATCTTATCGACAAGTACCGGAATGAACACCCTCAGCGGGTAGTGTGGACTTGGACAAATAGTGGCAGCTCGGCTGTAGGTGTGCTTGCGAGCTACCTCGACCGAGTTTTAATTAGGAGAGTCGATGTAGGGCTCTTAGGGTGTCCAAGTTTTCATTATATAGTTTATACGGATCATAGGCTTGTCCGGGTCCGTGTAAACTTAGATAAGCCTAAGGTTAGGATGACTGGTTACTGGAAATTCAATTGCTCGTTATTTGGCGAGCAGGATTTCCGGGACCAGTTTTTACTAATGCTACAAAGGGAACTGTCGGGGGCTGTGGTGGGAAATGCCTGGTGGGACAAACTTAAATCTAAAATTCGAACGTTTGCTGCCGATTTTAGTCGTCGACTCAGCGTAGATAGATTAGCGGCGCAAACGGCTTTAGAACAAAGAGTCGATCGGGCTGTGAAATCCCGTGATAGTGGGGAAGTAGTCCTAGCTAAGGCAGAGTTGGCCTCCTTGCTTACCAAGAAGGATCAAGCTCTGGTAGTTAGGGCTAGGTTAAAAAGAATGTCCTCTGAGGCGACGAATATGGCCGCGGAACTGCGTGCAGAGGAAAGTAGGAATGCTTCAAGACGGCATATCGCGAGCGTCACATTGCCGGATGGGCGGACAGTGACTACAAACTCGGGCATATGCGAGGCTTTTCGGGATTACTTTCGGGATCTTTTTACCAGGGAGCCCGGTCTGAGCTCTGCTCAGTTCGACACCTATTTAGCTGACTTTCCCTGCCTTGAGGCAGCTGAAGCGGCTGGGTGCGAGGGTCCCATCACTGAGTCGGAAATCTGGGAAGCGCTGAAAAAGGTTGGCCTGGATAAGTCTCCGGGATTAGATGGTCTTCCTTACGAAGTTTACTTGAGGCAGTCGCCCGTTTTTGTTCCTTTGCTGCAGCTGATCTTCAACAACTGGATGAAGCAGGGGTCTATACCTCAACGCTTCACCAGGGGTGTGATCAAGTTGCTGCGTAAGGGCAAAAGCGGTGGGGATGGGATAGGTAACTTTCGCCCTTTAACGATGTTAAATACAGAGTTAAAGATTTTGGCTAAGGTCTTGGCTAACCGTTTGCAGCTTGTCCTGTCTAGTCTGATTGGCTCCGAGCAGACTTGTTCTGTGAAGGGCCGGACTATTCAGGACAACCTTCATATGGTGCGCCTGATCATCGAGAAAGTCGACAGTGAAGCCGCGCTGATCAATTTAGATCAGTCCAAGGCCTTTGATAGGGTTGACCATCGATTCTTGGAGGCTGTTCTTTCGGCTGCCGGTTTCGGGCCGTACTTTCGCTCCTGGATCCGGCTTATGTATGCGACTCCCGGTGCGCTGGTAGAAGTGAACGGGGTAAGATCGGAACCTTTCGTATTGTCTCGATCTATTCGTCAGGGTTGTCCGCTTTCGCCTATGCTTTACGTTCTTGCGTTGGAACCTTTCCTTCGCAAGTTAAAGGCGAATCCGGTCCTACGCGGAATCTCTTTACCTGGTGCTACCACCTCGGCCAGGTATTCTGCCTATGCTGACGACGTTTCGGTTCTTGTGTCGAGCAGAGCCGAGATTAGCGAAGTCAGCAGAGAAATCAGTGGGTATGAGATGGTGACAGGGGCCAAGATCAACCGCGATAAGTCTGTTGGCTTGCGGTTGGGTGCGTGGAAGGGGGTTTCTCTTCCCGGACCATTCAGCTGGACGGACGGGCCGATCAAGATACTCGGCGTCTGGTTCGGTCCTGATATCCAGTTGGATATGAATTCGTCGGAGGTACGAGAGAAGGCCGAGATCGCAATTAATTTGTGGTCTCGGAGGAATCTTTCCTTGAAGGGGAGGGCGGAGGTATGTGTTTCACATATCTACCCGATTCTCCTTTACCGACTCTCGGTACTTCCACTTCCGTCTACCACAGTACTTTCATTAGTACAGCTCTTGTTCTCTTTCTTGTGGAGAGGCAAAGCTCCTAGGGTATGTCGGGAGATCTGTTGCCTTCATCCCTCTGAAGGCGGTCTAGGTATGCCTAGCATTGAGATTCGTCTTGATATGCTTCGCATCGGGTTCCTGGATCGTTTGTGTCGCGATTCGGATGACGGGGGCGCCTTCTGGAAGGAAGACGCCCGTAGATCCTTTCCATCCCTAAGAAGTGTGCACTCGGGCGAGGAGGAGGCTGGCCGTTTGCCTCGTGCCGAGTGCTCCTTCTACCGTGAATGTCGTCTGGCTCTGAAACACCTCTTACGGGCGACGGTTGGCCTCCACAACGTCCAGGCGTTGTCTCGTAGGGCATTATATCAGGTGGTAGTCAGGGGGTCCGTTCATGATGATTTGATTGACGAGCTCGGTCTTACGAAGCAGGAGGCTCGCTCAATCTGGCCTTGGGCTTCCGGGTTGAAATGTCTCAACAACGATGAGGCATCCCTCACCTGGCTGGTGATACGTGGGGCCCTCTGGGTCGGCAAAAGACTTTGCGCAGCGGGTTTGGAGAAATATCCAAACTGCCGACGTTGTGAGGGGGAAGTCGAGACCCTTGGTCACGTCTTCTTTCATTGCAAGTCGGTAGCACCATTGTGTAAGTTTGTTGAAGGTCTCATGGTTCGCATGTTGCAGGGAAAGTTTTTCGTCCTCGAGGCCGCTTCTGTTTGTAGCAATGTGGCCCCGCCGTTAACAAAGTCTGAACTTTATGTGTTCCACTGCTTGCTAGGAGTTATGAGAGTCGTGATTTGGGTGACACGTCAGAAGGGATTCTATGGAGGTGAGAAGTTCACTTCTTCCCTACTAATCTTGTACTTTAAGCATCAGCTTAAAGTCAAGATTAGGACGGAAAGGTGGCGACTCTCTTCATCAGAATTCGGCAAAAGGTGGGTAAATCTTGCGCGAATGTGTAGAGTGAGAGGAGCTGACCTAGAGTGGCACTTGGACCTCGGTTAGGTGCAGGATTTCGTCCCTCATGGGTTGAACAGAAGCAACCCGTCCCGGTATTAGACTAGTTAGGTTTAGTTTGAATTTTTAGTTTCGCGTTTCTGATTAACTTAGCTAGGGTATGTATGCTCATTAGCCCCCTCCTTTTTTTCTGTCCCTATTTTTCTTTAGTTTAATTCCCCCTCCCCTCCCTCGTTAGGTGGTCAGTGACGTCAGTTCTCTGGTGGTTGCGGGATGACTTTCGTTTCGTGTGTGTGTTTTTCGTTAGTTGTTAGTGTGTCTAAATGAGTGTGTGCCTGTGTGAGTGATTTTGGAAGGATGACTGTGTTTTACTTTTTATAATCTCGCAATTTTTTCGTCCAGTTAACTGATGTTACTGCCACACTTAGGTACTGTGGGGGTTTTTATTACTAATCTTATTTTGTTTTGTTTTCTTGTATATAAGATTATTGCATATTGTAAATAATCATTGGGGTTTTTTAAATTGTTATTCCCCCCCCCCCCCACAGACTTTGAATTGTACATATGGGGTATAGTTAGAATTTCACAGAGAATTTGAGGAATTATGGTGGATGTAGTAAGAAAGGTATGGAAGAATGTGTTGTTTTGGTGCTAGGACTATTGTTGGTATGTTTGGGTCAGTGTTTGTGACTAGCTAAGTTTTATTTAAGACAGTTGATGACCGTCCTTCCCCAACCCCCTTTTTCGGCCTTGTGCCACATTTTGTATATATTTTTTATATACAAATAAATATCGTCAGCGGATCGAACGCGACTCCTGTTTCAGTTCATTTGGGACAAGTTTTTTGACCGGTGAACTTGTTGTTTTTTATTGGCGTGAAAGACTTTGACTTATTTTGGATTTTTAAAAAGTATTAACACAAGTTAAGTTATCTGTCAAGTTTTTATTTTCCTTTCTTTTTTATTTTCTTTTGTTTGAATTTATTTTTTTCTCTGGGCTTCGGCCAACATTTTTTTATTTTAAGTCCGGTTTGACTAAAGTCCTACCGGCTTTTTATTTCTGTTTATAGTACAGTTTAAGAAAAGAAAAAGAAAGAAAGTTTTGTTTTAATTTATACTTTCTCCTGTTTTATTTTTCAATTTAATTAGCGACTTCGGTCGCAACCCTTTATTTTGTTTTAGTTTCTAGCTTTTGTATTTTTTCTATTTAATTTATTTCTTTAGCGGCTTCGGCCGCAAACCTTTATTTTTTAGTTTGGTTTGACTTGTTTCAAACCAGACTTTTTTATTTTTATTTTTCTTTCTGTATTTTATTGACCTACAAAGAAAAGGAGTTTATTGTTTTTCTTTTATTTTCGGCTGCCTTCGGGCGCCATTTTGATATATTTTTTTTAAAGTCCTACGAGACTATTTAGTTATAGTTTTTCTTTTTATTTGATCTAGTTTATTTTTATTTTTCTAATTTGGGTAAACTTTTAGTTTTCCCAGTTTATTTATTTAATAGTTTTTGTTTTAAACATTTAATTAATTGACTTTTGTTTTATAGCTGTTTTTTTTTTCCTGTCGCCCTATCACAACTCATTGCCTCTATCATTTGAGGCCAGCTTTTCCTTTTAGTATGGCCGACGGAATGAGTCGGTCATCGGTTAAAAAGGACCTCTTTGGGGCGGCTGCTAAAGCCGACCCCCCAGAGAAAATGAAAAATAAAAAACGGGGGAAAATTTCCCCGAATAAACCTGACCAGGCTAGTGCTAGTAGCACGGATAAGGAGGAGGCCATGCAGGTCTCCAACCCTAAGGAAAAGGTGCCCCCTTCGGTACCATCGAAGTCGCCAGCCGAGGAATCGCCCTCTTGCTGGAAGTCCCCTCCTAGTTGCATTGTGAACATCGCGGAGTTCTTGGAGAAGGCTAAGGAATACACCCATCTTGTGAATAAAGATGGTATCCTTAAAGACGCCCAAGAACTAAAGGTGTTCGAACAGAGAATGGTGACGGTCTTCGCGGTGGACAAGCGTACGCGCAAAATTTGTCGCTCCACGAAGGACACGATTATTAAATCACTTTTGTCCCTGGGGATAAAACCCCAAAGAGTTATAAAGGGTGTTAAATTTTTCATGTGGGACGTACTGCTGCCCACACCTGAAGATTGCCTCGAAATGGCAAGGAGAGAATTGATCACGAAGGATCTAATTCTCCGTACTGAGTATCAGGGAAGGCGAAGGACCAGGGTGGCCGTTTTTGAGGTTCCTCCTCAAATTTCCGGAGAGCTCCTGGCTGCATTTTTTATGCAGTACGGGCAGATTTTAGGGGCTCTCTCGGACAATTTGAACGGGGGATGGACTTTTGACATTATGATCGATGAAGCGGCCTTCAAGTCCATCCCCAACTGTCTGGATTTGGGCGACCGGAGAATGCCGGTCATCGTGACCGGTAGAAAACCAATTTGCTGGAGGTGTGGAGTGACTGGTCATCTCTCCTCCTCCTGCCCAGGGAAGAAGGCCCCTGGAGCTCCGGTTGCTGGCGACCAAAATCCCCCTTTGGCCGAGACTGTAAAATCCGCGGCGCCTGTAATGGGCCTACCTACTAAACGGACCGGTGGGGAAAATCCCTCGGTTGGGTCGATGCCCTCGTTACCCCTCAAACCAACGCCTTCCACAAGTGTGGATAAGGAGAAGGATGAGGGGGAATGGCGTGTAGTAGGTAGGGCTAAAGGGAAGATCCGGACAGCGGGACCTCTGTCCCAGCATGACCCCAGGGAAAAAGTCACCTACAGCCCCATTCCCTCTACTAGCTCTGAGGGCGACGCCTCGGCCTCGTATGAAGAGACCGCCACTCCGACTCAAAAGTTAAATGAGCCTAGTTGGAAAAAAATCCTAGACCTAAAGAAATTAAAACAGAAGATCGACGAAAAGCGGGCTAAGAATCGTAAGTCGCTGGGGGTGCCCTGCCCCTCATCCTCTGCCCCGTCTTCCCCTCCATCATTTGCTAAACCTCCAGCACCTAAATCATTAACGAATTCCCCAGCCAAACAAAAAAAACATCATTCAAATAAGCCTTCCCCACTCAAGACCCCTTCTGGTATGACTCCATCAAACACGCCTACCCCAACTCCTACTCAGACACCGCAAAAAAAAAGAAACAGGAGTCCAGACGCACAGGTCGTGGGGGAAAAGGGGGAAAAGAAAAAGAAATTAAAACAGCCATATAACTCAGGGGAAGACGTCTGCCGCGTATCCCGGGTCCATGTAGAAAACGTGTTGGGGCAGACGAAAAACCCCAGGCCCTTAAAAGTTCTGTGGAACTTTCAAAAGTTGAATGGGCTGGAAATAGAGGACCCCACAAACTTTAAAAATGCGAAAAGACTCTTAACGGTTGTGCGTTCGGGCCCGGGTACGCGGGAGATTTGGGGCATGATAGAGGAGGCGAATGCAGCCCTGAAATTGGTGCCCCCAGCGGCGGTATATGAACCAAATTTGGACCCTTTAAAAACTTGTAGAGGGAGGGTCCCTGTTTTCGTTCACCCTTCCATGTATAGGGCTCTTAAATTAACATATCCAGCGGACATCGGTGGCCTGTCTCATGGTGATACCGTCGATAGTGAGATGGCGTCAGGTTCAATGGGACAGGCTGTCGGTGTCCTCACCCCAGCAATGTTCTACTCTGATGGGCGACCCTAATCGATTCGATAATGGCACTCTGGTTAGCTAGTTTGAATGTCCGAGGCCTGAGGTCGGAGTCTCGAAGGGTGAGACTCGTTCGCGACCTTCAGAGCCTCGGTGTGAATATATGTTGTGTACAAGAGACCCGTTTTTCTTCTCGCGATTATGAAGGCATTCTGTCTAAGGAGTTTACTCTTTATTCAGCATGTTTTGATGGACGCTCGAGGGGTGTCTCTTGGCTGGTGAGCAAGTCTTTGAAGGCTGCGTGTGCTCTTGTCTTCGCAGATCCGGCGGGCAGGCTTTGCGTGCTGGATGCTACCATAAAGGATAAGGCTTTGCGTCTCATTGGGGTTTATGGGCCCAATATCCAGGCTGAGCGACTTGCTTTGTTTCGGCAGATCGAGCCGTTTATGACGACATCACGTCGGTTAATCTTAGCGGGGGATTGGAATGCCGTCCTTGACCCCGATATAGATCGTATAGGGTCAAAATATCAACCGGGTACTAAAAACTGGGGAGTGGAACATTTTCGGGGCTTTGTCGATGGGTTTGATCTTATCGACAAGTACCGGAATGAACACCCTCAGCGGGTAGTGTGGACTTGGACAAATAGTGGCAGCTCGGCTGTAGGTGTGCTTGCGAGCTACCTCGACCGAGTTTTAATTAGGAGAGTCGATGTAGGGCTCTTAGGGTGTCCAAGTTTTCATTATATAGTTTATTCGGATCATAGGCTTGTCCGGGTCCGTGTAAACTTAGATAAGCCTAAGGTTAGGATGACTGGTTACTGGAAATTCAATTGCTCGTTATTTGGCGAGCAGGATTTCCGGGACCAGTTTTTACTAATGCTACAAAGGGAACTGTCGGGGGCTGTGGTGGGAAATGCCTGGTGGGACAAACTTAAATCTAAAATTCGAACGTTTGCTGCCGATTTTAGTCGTCGACTCAGCGTAGATAGATTAGCGGCGCAAACGGCTTTAGAACAAAGAGTCGATCGGGCTGTGAAATCCCGTGATAGTGGGGAAGTAGTTCTAGCTAAGGCAGAGTTGGCCTCCTTGCTTACCAAGAAGGATCAAGCTCTGGTAGTTAGGGCTAGGTTAAAAAGAATGTCCTCTGAGGCGACGAATATGGCCGCGGAACTGCGTGCAGAGGAAAGTAGGAATGCTTCAAGACGGCATATCGCGAGCGTCACATTGCCGGATGGGCGGACAGTGACTACAAACTCGGGCATATGCGAGGCTTTTCGGGATTACTTTCGGGATCTTTTTACCAGGGAGCCCGGTCTGAGCTCTGCTCAGTTCGACACCTATTTAGCTGACTTTCCCTGCCTTGAGGCAGCTGAAGCGGCTGGGTGCGAGGGTCCCATCACTGAGTCGGAAATCTGGGAAGCGCTGAAAAAGGTTGGCCTGGATAAGTCTCCGGGATTAGATGGTCTTCCTTACGAAGTTTACTTGAGGCAGTCGCCCGTTTTTGTTCCTTTGCTGCAGCTGATCTTCAACAACTGGATGAAGCAGGGGGCTATACCTCAACGCTTCACCAGGGGTGTGATCAAGTTGCTGCGTAAGGGCAAAAGCGGTGGGGATGGGATAGGTAACTTTCGCCCTTTAACGATGTTAAATACAGAATTAAAGATTTTGGCTAAGGTCTTGGCTAACCGTTTGCAGCTTGTCCTGTCTAGTCTGATTGGCTCCGAGCAGACTTGTTCTGTGAAGGGCAGGACTATTCAGGACAACCTTCATATGGTGCGCCTGATCATCGAGAAAGTCGACAGTGAAGCCGCGCTGATCAATTTAGATCAGTCCAAGGCCTTTGATAGGGTTGACCATCGATTCTTGGAGGCTGTTCTTTCGGCTGCCGGTTTCGGGCCGTACTTTCGCTCCTGGATCCGGCTTATGTATGCGACTCCCGGTGCGCTGGTAGAAGTGAACGGGGTAAGATCGGAACCTTTCGTATTGTCTCGATCTATTCGTCAGGGTTGTCCGCTTTCGCCTATGCTTTACGTTCTTGCGTTGGAACCTTTCCTTCGCAAGTTAAAGGCGAATCCGGTCCTACGCGGAATCTCTTTACCTGGTGCTACCACCTCGGCCAGGTATTCTGCCTATGCTGACGACGTTTCGGTTCTTGTGTCGAGCAGAGCCGAGATTAACGAAGTCAGCAGAGAAATCAGTGGGTATGAGATGGTGACAGGGGCCAAGATCAACCGCGATAAGTCTGTTGGCTTGCGGTTGGGTGCGTGGAAGGGGGTTTCTCTTCCCGGACCATTCAGCTGGACGGACGGGCCGATCAAGATACTCGGCGTCTGGTTCGGTCCTGATATCCAGTTGGATATGAACTGGTCGGAGGTACGAGAGAAGGCCGAGATCGCAATTAATTTGTGGTCTCGGAGGAATCTTTCCTTGAAGGGGAGGGCGGAGGTATGTGTTTCACATATCTACCCGATTCTCCTTTACCGACTCTCGGTACTTCCACTTCCGTCTACCACAGTACTTTCATTAGTACAGCTTTTGTTCTCTTTCTTGTGGAGAGGCAAAGCTCCTAGGGTATGTCGGGAGATCTGTTGCCTTCATCCCTCTGAAGGCGGTCTAGGTATGCCTAGCATTGAGATTCGTCTCGATATGCTTCGCATCGGGTTCCTGGATCGTTTGTGTCGCGATTCGGATGACGGGGGTGCCTTCTGGAAGGAAGACGCCCGTAGATCCTTTCCATCCTTGAGAAGTGTGCACTCGGGCGAGGAGGAGGCTGGCCGTTTGCCTCGTGCCGAGTGCTCCTTCTACCGTGAATGTCGTCTGGCTCTGAAACACCTCTTACGGGCGACGGTTGGCCTCCACAACGTCCAGGCGTTGTCTCGTAGGGCATTATATCAGGTGGTAGTCAGGGGGTCCGTTCATGATGATTTGATTGACGAGCTCGGTCTTACGAAGCAGGAGGCTCGCTCAATCTGGCCTTGGGCTTCCGGGTTGAAATGTCTCAACAACGATGAGGCATCCCTCACCTGGCTGGTGATACGTGGGGCCCTCTGGGTCGGCAAAAGACTTTGCGCAGCGGGTTTGGAGAAATATCCAAACTGCCGACGTTGTGAGGGGGAAGTCGAGACCCTTGGTCACGTCTTCTTTCATTGCAAGTCGGTAGCACCATTGTGTAAGTTTGTTGAAGGTCTCATGGTTCGCATGTTGCAGGGAAAGTTTTTCGTCCTCGAGGCCGCTTCTGTTTGTAGCAATGTGGCCCCGCCGTTAACAAAGTCTGAACTTTATGTGTTCCACTGCTTGCTAGGAGTTATGAGAGTCGTGATTTGGGTGACACGTCAGAAGGGATTCTATGGAGGTGAGAAGTTCACTTCTTCCCTACTAATCTTGTACTTTAAGCATCAGCTTAAAGTCAAGATTAGGACGGAAAGGTGGCGACTCTCTTCATCAGAATTCGGCAAAAGGTGGGTAAATCTTGCGCGAATGTGTAGAGTGAGAGGAGCTGACCTAGAGTGGCACTTGGACCTCGGTTAGGTGCAGGATTTCGTCCCTCATGGGTTGAACAGAAGCAACCCGTCCCGGTATTAGACTAGTTAGGTTTAGTTTGAATTTTTAGTTTCGCGTTTCTGATTAACTTAGCTAGGGTATGTATGCTCATTAGCCCCCTCCTTTTTTTCTGTCCCTATTTTTCTTTAGTTTAATTCCCCCTCCCCTCCCTCGTTAGGTGGTCAGTGACGTCAGTTCTCTGGTGGTTGCGGGATGACTTTCGTTTCGTGTGTGTGTTTTTCGTTAGTTGTTAGTGTGTCTAAATGAGTGTGTGCCTGTGTGAGTGATTTTGGAAGGATGACTGTGTTTTACTTTTTATAATCTCGCAATTTTTTCGTCCAGTTAACTGATGTTACTGCCACACTTAGGTACTGTGGGGGTTTTTATTACTAATCTTATTTTGTTTTGTTTTCTTGTATATAAGATTATTGCATATTGTAAATAATCATTGGGGTTTTTTAAATTGTTATTCCCCCCCCCCCCACAGACTTTGAATTGTACATATGGGGTATAGTTAGAATTTCACAGAGAATTTGAGGAATTATGGTGGATGTAGTAAGAAAGGTATGGATGAATGTGTTGTTTTGGTGCTAGGACTATTGTTGGTATGTTTGGGTCAGTGTTTGTGACTAGCTAAGTTTTATTTAAGACAGTTGATGACCGTCCTTCCCCAACCCCCTTTTTGGCCTTGTGCCACATTTTGTATATATTTTCATATACAAATAAATATCGTCAGCGGATCGAACTCAGAGAGATGCCAGACTAAGCTACGCTACTCGAAACAATAACTTTCCCGCGTAAAAAGAACACCGCTGACTCATCGACATCTGGCTCGAATAATCCTCTGTGACCAAGAAATATTTCCGAACTTTAAACAAACTTTGCTTTACGTAAAGTGAACAAGAAAATATTCACTACTAAATAAGTAAAAGAACTACGATCGAACTAAAGCCTTAACTACAGTTAAGGGTACGCAACTTCAGTTGACCTAACCAAAAGAACAGTACGTAAATAATTGCATACACATTCATGTTGAATGAACAATTACGTTACCGAAAACTCAATCTAACAATACTTGTAATATTACACGAATATATTGAACACTAGAACAATCCGGATATTTTAATAATACAAAACAACATTAAACACACCAACTTTTCGACAACATAAAAACATCATTGTAAATATTGTTTAATTGTATATAAATGTGTGTATTATTTGAATTGAATTATTGCCTTGTTGTGTTTCATATTTTTAAACATTTTTATTGTTGAGGATGAATGTCAAGAACACGCCAGCCTAACAACCAAAATCCTTCTGATAATTTACATCGCTATAGATAAAGAAACTTAATACATTCTACTCGTCCCCAACAACATGACGCTCAATCAATTGTTGACCAGAGCCCGTGCTATCATAATCGACGAAAAAGAGGCTAATGAACCAGTGGCCGCAGTCGTTAGAGGATCCGACCCCAGCCATCCGTCGCCATGGCGATGTCACCTGCTATAGGTGCTCTGGGCCGAATCATTTTGCCAAAGACTGCCGCTATCAACGCGAAGAAATGCGCGGTGAGTCGGCGCGAAAGGCACGTCTCGATCTACGATGTTTCCAGTGTCATAAAGTAGGTCACATTGCCTCTAAGTGTCCGGGAAATGGAATGGGGGACGCAACGTCTGCACCGGTCTCTTCCCCCGCACCGAGCATGAAAGAGGCGCTCCCTGTGATTAAGGTGCGCATCAATGGACTAACGTGTGCCGCTTTAGTAGATTCGGGCTGCTCTCGGTCACTCACGAACGGTTCGATCTGTCGACAGTGGAGTAGACAAAAGATAGACGTACTAATGGCCGATGGAAAGGCTCTCAGAAGCCGGGGAGTTGGAAACATCAAACTCAACTCAGTATCAACGACGGTAACCCCATCACAGTCAGTGTGTTGGTCGTGGACAGCGCGTTATTAGGCTTTGATCTACTTCTTGGGATGGACATTATTAAGGAGCTGGGCGGCGTACGCATCAGAGAGGCGGGAAAAGTCAAGTTTTCTGATCTGCCCGTCTGTGCTGCTTTGAAGATCAACGAGCCCGACTTTAGCGCAGAGTTCGGCCAAAGGACGAAGTCATGGACAACACTGTGAAAATGGTCGGAAAATAACCCACCGGAAAAGCTCCAGAACCGAGTGTCAGAGTATTCGGTGCCCGAACGCGTCAAGGAAGAATACCAGCTTGAATTGCAGGTGTGGCTGGACAATGGATGGCTGACTCCGTATCCTGAGAAAGAGCTTGAACCTCCAAGAGGCCTCATCCCGTTGATGGCCGTGGCACAGAAGAACAAGAGAAAGGTGCGCCCTGTACTAGATCATAGAGAACTGAACGAGCATGTAGACACATACACGGCTCATGCTGATGTGTGTGCACACAAATTGTGAGAATGGAGAAGAAAGGGGTCCAGTGTCTCTGTGATTGACCTTCGAAAGGCCTACTTGCAGGTACGCGTGCACCGGTCACTGTGGCCATTTCAGACGGTGATCCTTAATGGGAGCAGATACTGCTTAACACGAATGGGATTCGGACTCAATGTGGCGCCGGCCATCATGAAAGCCATCGTCGACGCCGTGCTATCCAAGGATGAGACAATTCGCCAAGCGACGTCAGCTTACATTGACGACATCTACATCAACGAAACCTTAGTGCCCGCTGCACAGGTGAGAAAGCATCTTGCTGACTTTGGGCTCGAATGTAAGAACCCAGAACGACTGGAGGACGATGCTCGTGTGCTCGGCTTGCAGGGAGCACAACGTGCTTTACTGGAAACATGGAAGTGAGCTCCCGGACGTTCCCAGACACATGACACGACGCAGCATGTTCTCGTTATGTGGAAAGCTGGTGGGACATTTTCCTGTGGACGGTTGGATCCGCATTGCAACTGCATTTATCAAACACTGTCACTTCCGGCTGGGAGGACAAAACAAATGATGCTCCCCTTAGACACATGATAGCGGAAGTCATTACCAGGGTGCGTCAAGACGACCCCGTACGTGGTAAATGGTGCGTTGACGGATGGGAATTTGATGTCTGGGTCGACGCGAGCTCCCTTGCAACAGGAGTGTCTCTTGAAATAGATGAAATTGACGTGTGTTGGTTGCGACCCGAGAAGGCTACACAACATATCAACCTGTCGGAATTAGACGCCGTTATCAAAGGAGTAACCGCGGCCCTTCAATGGAATGCAAAGGTGTTGCATTTATTCACGGATTCCGCATGCGTGTATAAGTGGATAGCAGACACTCTTACGGGGAAGGCCAGGATACGTACAAAGGCTGCGAGCGAGATGCTCATTCGAAGGCGGCTAGACACACTGGGAAAGTTGGTGAGTGAGTACAACTTATCAGTAGATATACAGCTAGTCAGATATCGGAACAAAGCAGATACTTTAACAAGGGTACCCCAGAGATGGCTTGACACTGTTAAGAAAGAGGTAGAGCCGGTAGTACATGTCGGTGCAACATCAGCGAGCGACGGTAACTCTGATTTACTAAAATCTGTGCATTGCCAAAGTGGACATCCCGGTGTGAAACGGACCCTATATATCGTGAGGCAGATGGATCCCTCCGTATCCAAAGCTGCTGTCAGGGCAGTGGTCAGAGAATGCAAGGAGTGTCAGTCCATCGACCCAGCACCTGTGCAATGGCCAAAAGGACAACTGAGTGTGAGCAAGGTGTGGCACCGTGTTGGAATGGACATCACCCATCACAACGGAACTCCCTATCTAACCCTGACTGACTGCGGCCCAAGCCGGTTCACTATTTGGCGACGTCTGTGTCGACAGGATTCCACAAGCGTGATTGACTACTTGCGGGCATTGTTCTTTGAACGTGGACCTCCGACGGAACTCTTCACTGACAACGACACTGCATTCCACAGTGGACTATTTAAAGATCTTTTGGTTTTGTGGGGAGTACACCTCAGATTTCACTGAGCATATGTCCCATCAGGAAATGGCATAATCGAGCGATGTCATCAGAGTGTCAAGAGAATCGCTGCTAGGAAGCAGTGTTCCATAATGGAGGTGGTGTATTGGCACAACGTTACCCCTAAAGACAATAATATATCACCCTCAACTGCGCCAGCTAACATGATTTACCGGTACAACGTCCGGCTAAGAGGCATTGAGGTGATGCGTTCAACTGAATGGATAAAAGAACGAGCGCTGTATGACCGGGGCGATCATGTGTGGGTAAAAGCTCCACATAGCCTGTGTACAACTCGGTACCGGGTGGGGCATGTCATTGGGATAAGTAACTCGCGCTGGTTGATGGAATACCAAGACTCATAAATGACTTGCGTCGCTATGTAGGTACAGATACTTCAACAAGTGACACTAGCAGTGAGTGTTCAGGAAGTGAACGAATAATCACCATCGAAGGTAGGGCTAGCACCTCTTCAGATGGTGAAGACTGTGCGTGAGGTTGTCAGACCAGAAGAATCCCCATGAGATGAGTCTTCAGAACATACCTCACAATCTCCTCAAACAGACGCCCCACTCTGAAGAAGCTCAAGAATAAAGAGGCCCACCCCCGAGTGTCACAGAGGGAAGTGTAGTGGAAGAGATAATCAGTTACCCGAACAAAAGTTTGTGTTTTGTGTGCAATCTGCCAAAGAAAACTTACCAAAAAGTAGTTAGCAAACATCTACTTCAGTTAATATTTACAACCTGCATTAATAATTAACTTAGTTGAAAATGTTGGTAATCTCAAAAAGTCTACTGAGCGGTCAAAGGTGAAAACAAAATATAAAAATTCTTCCGATGACCTTTCCTCTATGGTAACTCAAATTTATAAATTTAAGCATACTACTAAATTGGCACCAAGGACTTATCACTTTACAGTTGAAATGGCTTGATGAAACCATAAGTTCTTTGCTAAAAGATTCATTTCTTGCACTGATCGCATGTGAAACTCTCTTCTGTGTTCCTACTTAACAAACAACATTAATCTTCAAAAGTTTAAATTCAATGTCAATTTTTATCTTCTATCTTTTTCATTCCAGTTTTTTTTATTTCCTTATTGTTCTCTATCCTTCATAATGGGTTTTTTTTCTCACATATTCTTTCACACTCAGTAACCTCCTTGCATCTTAGTGAATTGATTGCCTTGTTTGGGGTGAAATGATTAAAAAAATAAAAACAAATCATCTTCTCTTTTCTTAATTCCTGTTTTTTTATTATTCTTTTCTCACTCAATAACAACCTTGAGTCTTTATTGCTTTGAAATAAAAAAATACATATTAGTACCGTCAGAAATATGTATTTTATGAAAATATACAATTGTTAAGAATAAACTGAATACATTCTTATTAAAAACATTTTCAGATATATTTTTTTTATAAATACACAAATATTTAGCATAATCTTCTTATGAAAAGCTGAAATTAATATCCATACTTATAGCAATCAGTCTTGGCAGAATAAAAAAAGGAAGCAGCCTTGAATTGCTTTTTTACTGATAGCCATACAATCAGAAGATTGCTGCTCAATTCTATAATTGTCAACATGAAAGTGTGAGGACTGCAATTTACTGAGCACCATTGAAAGGAGCAAAATTTTTAATATGAATATAGTTTTTCTCTAGTGTTTACTTGTATATGCTACATTAAATTGGAAAGTCTTGAAAAGGGAAATACACATAAGTCACAACAAAAAGGTTTCTCTCCAGTGTGTGTTCATATATGTGGCACCAAGGACGATCTTTCTGAAAAGGAAGAATTACATTCTTCACGAGAATAGGGTTTCTCCAGTGTGTGTTCTCATATGTTGCACCAAATCTGACCCCTCTGAAAAGGTTGATTTGCATACTTCACAAGAGTGTGGTTTCTCTCCTGTATGTGTTCGATTATGTTGTACCAAAGATGATCTTGTTGAAAAAGAAGATCCACATTTTTCACAAGAATGTGGTTTTTCACCAGTGTGTGTTCTCATATGTCGTACCAAATGTGAGTTTTGTGTAAAAGAAGATTTGCAAATTTCACAAGAAAATGGTTTCTCACCCGTGTGTGTTCTTATATGTTTAACCAAAGATGACTTATCTGCAAAAGAAGAATCACACACTTTACATTGATAGGGCTTCTCTCCAGTGTGTGTCCGCATATGTCTCTTCAAATTTGAAATGAATGCAAATTCAGATGCACACATTACACAAGAATATGGTTTTTCCCCAGTGTGTGTTCGCATGTGAACAACTAACGTGTCTCTACATGAAAAAGAGGATCCACATACTTCACAAGAATAAGGTTTCTCACCAGTGTGTGTATAGATATGGTTCTTCAAATTTAAAGTGCTTGCAAATTTAGATCCACATATTTCACAAGAATGTGGTTTTTCACCTGTGTGTGTTCTGATATGTCGCACCAATTGTGAGTGTTGTGAAAAGGAAGATTTGCAAATTTCACAAAAATATGGTTTCTCTCCAGTATGGGTTCGATTATGTGTTACCAAATTTGATTTCTGTGCAAAGGAAGATCCACACACTTTGCAAGTATAGGGCCTCTCTCCAGTGTGTGTCCGGATATGATTCTTCAAATGTGAAGAGTCTACAAATTCAGATCCACATGTTTCACAAGAATATGGCTTTTCCCCAGTGTGTTTTCGCATATGAACAACTAACATGGCTTTACATGAGAAAGAGGAGCCACATACTTCACAGGAATAAGGTTTCTCTCCAGTGTGTATTCGTATATGAACCTTCATAGACGACTGCTGTGAAAAAGAAATTCCACATATTTCACAAGAATATGGTTTCTCTCCAGTGTGTGTTCGCATATGTTGCGCCAAATATGACTTCCACAAAAATGAAGAGCCACACACTTCACAATGATATGGTTTCTCTTTAGTATGTTTTTCCACATGTCCCACTGTATGTGAATTTTCTGAAACAGAGCTTTTGGAGAATTGATGGGAATACAAATCTTTTCCAGTGTGTCCTTTCAAACATCTTTGTGACCGTGAACTATTTGAAAATGGAGGGTCACAAAGTTCCCCATTATTTTCTTCTTTGGGACTTTTGTTCATGTTTTCTCTGTTGGAAAATGATTTTTCATTCATGGACAGATATACACCTGTAAAAAGATGAAAAAGAAAATATATTTCTTAAATGACAAGATGGAAATCTACCTACTGGTTGAGCCCGGCTACAAAAAGCAGCAGCAGGTTGAAGTGCTACCCTAAAAGATGTTGGAAACACAGTGAATACTTAGAACCAGCTTTAAGATAGACATTTCTAGGGAGAAAAAAAAGAAAAATGCAAAAAATAAAAGATCTCATTTCATTTAAAAAGAAATTCATAGATCAATAGATAGGTAGGTAATATTTTCTCACAAATTTTTTCTGCTTCAAAAATGATGAAAATGAAAACATTCAGTATCAATAGAAGAAATTGAATGCAATAAATACAATTTCTTGAAAAAAGCATTTTTTATAGCTCAAATATTGTTGCTTAAAACCCACTTTTTCCATTTTTAAACTTAATATATCACCATTTGACTATAAAAAGAGGAACATTCTATACGTACAATACAAAGAAAGTTATAACAATTTTAATTAAATTTAAATTATGTTTTACAGATAAAGGCTTTGTAGAACAACAATCATTGTCATCACCTCATTAATCATGTAAAACATGGCAATGTTGGTTAAAAACACAGGTATTGTACCTTTTCAAAATACATGTCTGTGTTATTTTAAACTTAAAGTAAATAATATTTGTTTCAAATAAGATTAATTATACTGTAAATCAGCTAATATTCCTTAAATGAAGCTTCAGAAAAGTATACTTTATTTTTGGAAGATTTTTTAATACATAAAATTACATTGTGATAAAAGAGACAAAAAAGAGCACTATTCTACTATTTAAAAAAACTAATTTCCCATAAATATAATTTATGTTTGAAATACACTGGATATTTTGCTTACTGGAAATAGTAAATTTAATCATTTAGCTTTCAATTAAAGCTAAAATGAAAGCTACTTCATTTTTTAAAATTAATTTTAAAACTTACGTATTGCGAATTAGTGGAAGTACTTACATTACATCAAAATATTTCTCATTCTTTCCTTTATTAGTCTACAAAAAAATCAAGTTTATACACAGAATACAAAGAAAGTTATAACAATTTTAAAAGTCAGATTATTCAAGTTTTCAGTGACAAGATGACACGATTCTTCATATATTCAAAATGATTCTCTGACTAGTTTGTGAATGGAGTTGATAGCCATATCACTTTGATTTGGTTTGTTTTGTGGCATATCAACCTGAAAGGGTTATTTAATGCCAACAAAATTTTCATTGCTGGTAATATTTTTTCCTCAAAAATGTATTGCTGGTAATAATTTTTTACAAAGTATTTCTGGTATTAAAACCTATTTTTACACTTTCGTAGTGTTTTGACCCCAGTTTGGGGGTTAACTATTTGCCCATAGCTGGGTCCTTAACATTTGCTACCACCCTAGGTCAGGATGAACCTGAGAACACGAGCAATTAAGATGTTGTTCCACGCTCCACAAAACCTCCTAAACAGAGGCCTTGCTGCTGGACGTAGTTTATCGTCTTACCCAGAAGACCATATCACTTTGAAACAACTGTTCCCATATAAATACCAAAGTTAAGCAACATCAAGTCTGGTCAGTAATTAGGCGAGTACCTGCTTGGAAATACCAGATAAACTTAGATGCACTACTCTTTTTACAATCACCAATCAGCTTATCATCAATGTTTATACTGTTGTGTAGAAAGACGACAAAAATAAAAATTGATTCTAATCAATATAATTAATGTTTGAAATACACCAGAGGATTTTGCTTACTGGAAATAGTAAATTTAATCCTTTGACGTTCAATTAATGCTGAAATTAAAGTTTTTTCTTTTATAAAAATTCATTTTAAACCTTAGGCATTATGAATTAGTGGAGGTTCTTATCTAAGAAGGCTTAAAAAATGTAAAATGATAAAAATACTTTCATCTTTCCTCTTAATAATAATATAAAATCTTTGACAATAAAACTTTTTTTTATCAACTTTGGGATATTTTCTCATCATGGTATGCTCATTTTTAAGTGAAGTAGTGGCGGAATCTATTCTACAAAAAAGAATTTGAAATTTCGTAAAATATTACTACAAAAATTTTCTAAAAAAGAAAAAATTGTCACTTCAAAAAAATTAATTAATTTGTGAATAAGTCCTCAAAGTTTCATTAAAACTTGACAATTAGTTTTATTTTTGCAAGGATTTCAAATTCAATGTTTTTCACCACAAAAAGACATTTAAATTTTATACAAATTGATGCAAAAAAAAAAAAAAAAAAAAACAAGATTATTAACCAAAATTTTAAATGTCCTATAGTAAAAACTAAAACGGATCAAAAATATAATTTCATTAAAAAATCCTTTGTTTTTTTATAATAACAAAGATTTTAACGTCTTTTTCAAACTTTTTTCATCATTTAGGTTTGTTCAATAATTTGCCAAAAAAACAGCATAGAATGCTATGCTGTTTTTTTACATGATGAAAAATGCCCCAAACTTAATAAAAATCAAAATTTTACTGTGAATAAGTTTCTGAGGAAAACCAAAGTATTTTTTAATCATTTTTTTTTTTTTATTATTCCTTTCTAGCACATTTGAAATTTTGGTTGAAAATCTTTTTTATGTCAATGGTCGTATAACATTTAGCATTAATTTTTATAGTGTATTTTTCAGTTGAAAAACACATTCATTTGGAAATTCTTTCAAAAATCAAATAATTGTCGGATTTTAATGAAATTTTCAGAACTTATTCAAAAATGAATGAAATTATTTGAAAAATGTTTGTTTTTAAGAAAGTCATGGTAAAAAATTTTTTTATCTCCATTATCCCCCCCGACTTAATTTAATGAAAAGTCGAATATGTGTATTATAATTTTTTAATTAGATGCAAATTTTTGAAGTATATAAATTATCAATGTTATTTTATAAATCACAAAGCATTTCTACTCAAACTTTAGCTCTGAATTGCAAAATGTAAAATCCAATAAAACTAAGACATTATTTAATTAAAATAGCTTTTATGAATAATATTTGTTAAGGACATTATTGTCTGAAGCCAAAATATTTATGTAATGAAAAATGATTTTTTACAAGAATTGTTTTCTTTTTTTCAATTTTAAATACAAAATGTGATAAAGTTGTTAAATATTTTAAAATTGAGTTTGAAGATGAGCATCTCAGGAAATGCTCTTATTAAAAGATCTATTTTTACAGATCTTAAATTTGATAGCTTTACAATCAGCAAAGCATTTCTATTTTTACAATAATTTTTAATATGCCAAAAAAAATGTATTAAAAATGATTCCAGCAAAACTACAGAGGCACAATACATTAATTCACACCTCCAAAACCAATCATTATGATTAGACATGCTTCTCTTATTTCCAGCTAAATTTTTTTCTGCTAAAAAATTAAGTAACGTTTGTTTCAAACTACATTAGTATACTTTAAAATTTTGAATTTTCATAAAATAACCTTTGAAAAAATTATAATTGAATTTTATAAGATTTTTAAACAGATTTGTTTACAAAGTTGTCAAAAATGGCTGACATGATCGATTTTTTAATGTAAATTTTGCTGACTCAAAAACACAAGATAATCAACCAAAATTTTGGACGTGCTAGAAAGGATTAAAAAACTTTTTAAAATATTCAAAATATACTTTTTGGTCTTTCCTCTTAATAATAACAGATATTTAGGTGATAAAAATTGTTTACTCAAGTTTGGGCCTTTTTTCATATGGGTATGCTTTCTTTTTTAGCAAGGTAATGAACATACCTATATGCTCATTTTTTAGCGAATGCATAGAGGTACCTAGCCTGATATTATCTTGCAAACGAAATCAAAATTTGACTAAAAACGAGGTGTTTGGTTTAAATTTCATTATTTTAAACACATAAATGGTATTTTTCTTTTTCTTCGAATTTTGCCAATATCAATAAAAAATGGTGCCTTAAATAAGCATGAATGAACAAAATTGCGAAAAGTTTAAAAATAGGTACCTCCAAAAATTTGCTAAAAAAATCAGTATAGCATAATGATAAAAGGTCCGAAAGTTAATAAGAACAAAGTTTCAGCATTAAAATGTTTATGTTATTATTAAGAGGAAAGAACAAATTATTTTAAAAATATTTTTTACCATTTTTTCCGTCTTTCTAACACATTCTAAATTTGGGTAAAAAAATCTCATTTTTTTTTTTGTTGTTAATTCTGTAATACCTGTGATCATAGCTTTTTTAACGTAGCAGTTTCGGTGGAAGCCCATTAATTTGGAAATTCTTGCAAAAATCAAATAATTGTCCAATTTAAATGAAACATTCAGGACTTATTGAAAAATGAAGGAATTTATTTTTTAAATTTTTATTTTTAGAAAATCTTGGTAAAAGTATGTTTTTTTTACATTTGTTACCCCCCCAAAATTAATTTTAAGAAATTTTCTAGAATTTCAAAGAGTTCACAAATTGTTATATACAGTGTAACCCGGATATAAGAGAGATTTTCTCTGGTCTCAAATTAGAGCCTGTGTTAATAAAACAAAATAGACCAAACCCGGATATAAGAGACTTCTCCAGTTCCGACAACTCTCTTATATCCGGGTTACACTGTATTACTTATAAGAAGGACTCCTTGGAGTAATTAAATATTCAATTTTTTTTTCACAACTACAGCCAACTTTTTAAAAATTTGCTCCAAATCGTAAAATAAAAACTGCAATAAACTATCTAATTATCAAATTAGATGGGCTTTTATTTGCTTTTATAAATAATATACATTAAGGACATTATTATCTGAAGAAAAAAATTTTTTTCAATGAACAAAGAATTTTTACAAGAATTGTTTGCATTTTTCTTTTAATTGTTTTTCATTTTACTCTAATTTTAAAAAATGTTTTAAAATTCTTTCATGCAGAGAATGGGGTCGGTTATTAAGTTTTTAAGTGAAGACTATATTTATTAAGCGAAAATTAAAAGCTTAATACAAATAATGCTGCCAAAACTTTTTACTATAATTAAAAAGATTTTGTCCTGTGCATCAAAATGTTATATTTTTTGTTAGTATGGTACCTCATAAATGACATTATGGTTAAAACCTCATGTGTTTCAAAGCTCGTCTCCTCCTTGGGCAAAGCCCCTTGATATGTAAAGGTAGGGACTTTCATGAAAATAGATAACTCGACAAAAACGGCCTGAAAATTAATGAAAAAAATTTTTCGTGTTAAATGTATATTTCATTATTTAGAAGAAACACTAAAGTATTTTTTGAATATTTTTGAAATTTTTTAATCATTCTTAGCATTTCTTAAATTTTAGTTAAAAATCTTGTTTACGAAATATCGAACAAAAACTCGATATCAGCCATTTTTTTTTTAAATTTTGATTTTTGAAAAATAAGTTAAATTACTTGTTTAAAAATCGTTTAAAAATTTAATTATACGTTTTTCAAAGTTTATTCAAAGAAAATTAGAAAATTTAAAGTTTATTTAAAATATTTTGAAAGAAACTTTTACTTACTTTCTTCGTAGAAAAATGTTGTTTAAAATAAAAGGGCGCCAATCTTAACATTTCCGACGTTTTGACAAGTGATGAAAGATGACATTAATAATTATTGACAGCTGACGTGAGATTCGAGTTCTCTTACGGAAGTACAGAATGGACATATTTTTTTTAATTGGACTTGCTTAAGTAGTACCTTGTAATAATTAAAGTAAAAAAACTTTCAGCATTCCAATTTTTGGATTTTTTTTGTGTTTTTAGTACTGTAGCTTTCACTATAAGTTTGTTGATACTATCTGGAGAAATTATAAATACTATAAAAAAAAAATTAATTAAGATACAAGTGCTGCACTGCTGTTTCAGGGTCCATATAGCCCCTACTAAATAAAGTCAATTCAGATCTATCATAAAAAAATTTATATCCTCAGTAAAAATAATCAAACATAGTAAAAGTCACAGCCTATTTTCTCTGAAAAAAAAAAAAAAATGAATTTTCATATTTTTATTGGGGTAAAAATAAAAAAAATGATTTATCATCTGAAGAAAATATCAAGGAAAATTTATGTGAACCCCATGAAACTAGATATTTTCTGAAAGCAAACAATATGATCTTTCATTTAAAAATAAAATTGGTCAGTTTAAATGACTCAAGAAATTTTTTCAGGGGCCAAAATGAGAAAAAAAAAAAATGTAAATTTTGCATTTTTTGTAGTTCTAAGCAAAATTTTTCACCATTACATGCATAAGATTGAGAACTTTGCATTCTATGATGGGTTTAATGTTGCTGACGAATGAGAATATTTACCTTATATTTTGTTGGATTTTCCTAAATGACAGAAACAAGCATTTTAATCAGCTGTGGCTGAGTGAGATAAAATTTAACAAGACATGTACATTAAATTATGCTATAATTTAAAGTGCACTTATGAAATTTCATTGTCTTTTTTATGCTCACTTTATTAAATTTTTAAAATATCTCATAGAAAAATATCATAACTGACATAATACAAAAATAATACTGTATAAATTTCATTGAATAGGTAGCTAATAAGTGACGTTTTTTTTATTGCACGCATGATACTTCCGGTCTTCCGTAGATTTCATTGGCAGACACATTATTGACACATGATTGAGACAAATTAAATTTTTTAATATACATCTGTTCGTTAGTTTGTAATATGCTTTGGAATTTATAATCTGTAAATATATATCTACTTAATAACAACATTCGGAAAGTTGTACAAACTTTTCCCTAATTTTATAAGAATTAGCAACATAATGTAAAAATTAAAAAAATTATTTCAGAAACAACAAATAATTGTTTTAAAAATTTATTTTTTATCGAAATATATTTTTGCTTTCAGACAATATTGTCCATGTTCATCAAAATAAATAAAAGCAATTAAAAGCTTTTGAAATTAAATAATATTTTTGTTTTAATGAGTTTTGTATGTTACATTTCGGAGATGATTTTCAGGTAGAGGTGGTCCATCAAAAAAAAAATAAAAACATGATTTGGTTTCCTCAAAGCCTTGTGCTTTTAACTAATATAATCACTAAACTCCTCAAAATTAAAATTATAGAGTTTTCGTACAATTAGTTGGAGGGTGGGTAATACATATGAAAAAAAAAAATTCTGCCATGACTTTAATAAAAAAAAAAAAACATATTTATAATAAGTTCCATCATTTGTGAATAGTTTCTGAAAGTTTCATTAAAATCTGACAATTATTTTTATTTTTGCAACATTTTCCAAATTAATGTGTCATACAAAAAAAAAAAAACGTGCTTAAAATTTTATGTTATGTTACTAGTTCCGGTGATACAAAGAGAAACAAGTTTTTTTTTAATCAAAATTTAGAATGTTCGAAAAAGAAAGAAAATTTTTTAAAAATAATTAAAAAATACTTTGATCTTTCCTCTCAATAATAACATAAGTATTTAGACGCTAAAATTTTGTTTTCGTGAAGTTTGGCGTATTTTTTTATCATGCTATGCCATTTTTTAGCGATTCCGTGGTGTGGCCTATGTAAAGGTCTTATCACAGTTATTAAATTAAAAACTAAATTGAGATAATAAAATTATTAGTTATTATCACAGGTATAAAATTAAAAATGTAATAACTTAATGTAATACAGTGTAACCCGGATATAAGAGAGATTTTCTCTGGTCCCAAATTAGAGCCATACTTACCTAAACAAAATAAACAAAACCCGGATATAAGAGAAACCCGGATATAAGATACTTCTCCGGTCCCGACAACTCTCTTATATCCGGGTTACACTGTATTAATAATTAATTAGTTATCATTATCTTAGTTTTTAAATAATGAGAGCGATAGAGGTAACTCAATTAATGTAAGAGATTTTTATAGTATTTTAAATTAGGTATGTCCAATATTTCGCTAAAACGTGGTATACCTTGACGACAAAAGGTCCCCAAATTGATAAAACAATTTTTAACGTTTAAATATTTATGTTGTTATTAAAGAGGAAAGACCAAAGTATTTTCTGAATATTTTTTCAGATTTTTTAATCCTTCCTATAAATGTTAAAAATTTTATTAAAAATCTTGTTTTTTTTCGAGTCAAAAAATTTCGTAAAATCGAACTTATCGACATTTCTGTAGGAAAGATCATAGTTTGTTAGTTAAAAAATCATGAAAAATCAATTACACCTTTTTCTTTTGTTATCTTAGGAAATTTAGAATGATTAAAGTATACTTAATGTAATTTGAAAGAAACATTACTTACATTTTTAGCATAAAATTTTTTAAGAGAGATATTTCCAACCAGGGTGCTCTATTCTGACAGGCGTTGATTGATGTACGTCAATATATTCACAACTTACGGTACGGAAATTTATTGGATGGTAGCACAGAAGTGATATAATTCGTTCTAATTTTAAGTGAATCTGGTTAGTAGATTTTTTTTTAAAAAATTCACTTTCAAATTTTTTTTTTTTTACCTTACGTTTGAGGAAGAATTCTGCACTGAAAATAACATTTAAATTATGAAAGAAAATCAAATTTTACAAGTAAAAATAAAACAGTAAAAAAAATTCATTTTTTTAAATTGAGGTTTATTATTTCAGTCATGAAATATTTTTCTGAGAATATAAAAATTACATGAAACACCATTAATTGAAACGGGTTAACTTAATGAAATGAGATTTTATTTCTTTTTTATTAAGGCAGATTTTTTTCTATTTATTAATAATTATATGGCAGTAATTTTAATATGAGTTTTATTTTATTTATTAATAAAATTAACATGCTATGTTGGTTTTGTTTTGACTCAACAAGTATTTTTTAGTTTGAGTAATAGCGAGCTAACTCCAGAAAATTTAAACTCCAAAAATCGTTTTAATTGATAATTTGTCGTGTGGATAATAATTCCAAAGTAATGTACAATGAATTTATGCATTCGATTTCAAACTTGAAAATTTGGGTGGACTTCCAAGGGCGTTTTTTTTTTTTTTTTTTGTAATTGTAAATAGTCGATATTTTCTTTTATCCCACTATTCGATTATATTTGAATAGAAAAAGAAAAAAATTGAAAATAATACGACGATATTCAGAAATCTTGACAAGCGTTGTTTTCTTGTTACTGAACGAATCAAAGCCATTTCTGAAGTAAAAAAAAAAAAACTTGCTTCTATCAAAGGAAACTACTCATGTGACATTATTTCAACAATGTGCATCCGTACTTTCGTTGTAGACGATTTTAAATACAATTTTGGAATATTAAAAATTATTTTTAAAATAATTATGATTGTCAGATTTTAATAAGCTTTCAAATTTATGATCTTTAAAAAGTAGAGAACATAATATATCATTTCCATAAGGTTGCAGAAAGAACTTAATGTATAAATATATAACAACCTTTTGTCACATTGTGTACTTAAAATTGAAAAAAAAAGAAAATTAATGTAAAAATTCATTGTTCATCAAAAAAATTTTTTTCTTTCAGATAATAATTACCTTCGTATATATTATTCAGAAAAGCCATTAAAAACTTTCTTAATTAAATATTGTCTTAGTTTTATTGGGTTTTGTATTTTTACAATTGAGGTAAAAGTTTGGACAATTTCGGACATTTTTTTAACAAAAAAAATCGATGATTTAGATTTTTCAGAGTTTTGTGCATTTAATTAAAAAAAAAATTCAGGTTGCAAATAAATTTTTTTTTGTGTTTTCATAAAATTAAGTTCGAGGGGGGTAACAGATATAAAAAAAAAAAATTATACCATGACTTTCAAAGAGACAAACATTTCTAAAATAAGTTCATTCATTTCTGAATAAGTTCTGAAGTTTTCATTAAAATCCAACTAGTAGTTAATTTTTACAAGAATTTCGAAATTAATGTGTCTTTCAACTGACAAAAAAACAACTAAAAAAACGCTAAAAAGGTCAAAATTGGACATACCTATATTTAATTAAGAAAGTTTTTAATGGCTTTTCTGAATAATATATACGAAGGTAATTATTATCTGAAAGAAAAAAAATTTTTTGATGAACAATGAATTTTTACATTAATTTTCTTTTTTTTTTTTTTCAATTTTAAATACACAATATGACAAAAGGTTGTTATATATTTATACATTAAGTTCTTTCTGCAACCTTATGGAAATGATATATTATGTTCTCTACTTTTTAAAGATCATAAATTTGAAAGCTTATTAAAATCTGAAAACCATAATTATTTTAAAAATAATTTTTAATATTCCAAAATTGTATTTAAAATCGTCTACAACGAAAGTACGGATGCACATTGTTGAAATAATGTCACATGAGTAGTTTCCTTTGATAGAAGCAAGTTTTTTTTTTTACTTCAGAAATGGCTTTGATTCGTTCAGTAACAAGAAAACAACGCTTGTCAAGATTTCTGAATATCGTCGTATTATTTTCAATTTTTTTCTTTTTCTATTCAAATATAATCGAATAGTGGGATAAAAGAAAATATCGACTATTTACAATTACAAAAAAAAAAAAAAAAAAAAAAAAAAAACGCCCTTGGAAGTCCACCCAAATTTTCAAGTTTGAAATCGAATGCATAAATTCATTGTACATTACTTTGGAATTATTATCCACACGACAAATTATCAATTAAAACGATTTTTGGAGTTTAAATTTTCTGGAGTTAGCTCGCTACTACTCAAACTAAAAAATACTTGTTGAGTCAAAACAAAACCAACATAGCATGTTAATTTTATTAATAAATAAAATAAAACTCATATTAAAATTACTGCCATATAATTATTAATAAATAGAAAAAAATCTGCCTTAATAAAAAAGAAATAAAATCTCATTTCATTAAGTTAACCCGTTTCAATTAATGGTGTTTCATGTAATTTTTATATTCTCAGAAAAATATTTCATGACTGAAATAATAAACCTCAATTTAAAAAAATGAATTTTTTTTACTGTTTTATTTTTACTTGTAAAATTTGATTTTCTTTCATAATTTAAATGTTATTTTCAGTGCAGAATTCTTCCTCAAACGTAAGGTAAAAAAAAAAAAATTTGAAAGTGAATTTTTAAAAAAAAAATCTACTAACCAGATTCACTTAAAATTAGAACGAATTATATCACTTCTGTGCTACCATCCAATAAATTTCCGTGCAGTAAGTTGTGAATATATTGACGTACATCAATCAACGCCTGTCAATTGCTTAAAAAAGGAACGACTACGGTTGGAAATATCTCTATTAAAAAATTTTATGCTAAAAATGTAAGTAATGTTTCTTTCAAATTACATTAAGTATACTTTAATCATTCTAAATTTCCTAAGATAACAAAAGAAAAAGGTGTAATTGATTTTTCATGATTTTTTAACTAACAAACTATGATCTTTCCGACAGAAATGTCGATAAGTTCGATTTTACGAAATTTTTTGACTCGAAAAAAAAAAAAAAAAGATTTTTTAATAAAATTTTTAACATTTATAGGAAGGATTAAAAAATCTGAAAAAATATTCAGAAAATACTTTGGTCTTTCCTCTTTAATAAGAACATAAATATTTAAACGTTAAAAATTGTTTTATCAATCTGGGGACCTTTTGTCGTCAAGGTATACCACTTTTTAGCGAAATATTGGACATACCTAATTAAATATTGTCTTTTAGTTTTATTGGGTTTTGTATTTTTACAATTGAGGTAAAAGTTTGGACAATTTCGGACATTTTTTTAACAAAAAAATCGAGGTTGCAAATAAATTTTTTTTTGTGTTTTCATAAAATTAAGTTCGAGGGGGGTAACAGATATAAAAAAAAAATATTTATACCATGACTTTCAAAGAGAAACATTTCTAAAATAAGTTCATTCATTTCTGAATAAGTTCTGAAGTTTTCATTAAAATCCAACAAGTAGTTAATTTTTACAAGAATTTCGAAATTAATGTGTCTTTCAACTGACAAAAAAACAACTAAAAAAAAACGCTAAAAAGGTCAAAATTGGACATACCTATTTTAAATCATTATAAGAAACAAAAAAAAAACGTTATGTCACTTTTGATGTACCGTACTAAACCTGCCAACACATTCAACAATCAAATTATCGATAGAGACGTGAAAATAACAAGACCCCGTGGTCAAGAAATGTTTGTCTAGAAAATTTTATAGGTACCTCCAAAAATTCGGTATACCTAAGGTTTTTTTCATAAAAGAAAAATCCTTTCAAAAACTTTCTAACCTCTTCAATTGAAAGCTAAAGGATTAAATTTTCTAATTCCAGAAAAAAATAAAAATACCGTCGAGTATTTCAAATAGAAATTTGAATGATTTTTAGTCGATGCTTCCGAAAAAACAATCGAAACGGCCATTTTCAACTTTTTTTTTTTTAGTGAAATGTAAACGAACTTATTTTTCAGTTTTAAAATTCCCGCTAAAATAAGAATAAGATATATATTTCTGAAAAGTTACTTTCGTAAAATTAGCAAATTTAAAGTTAATCTGTTCTGAAACAAAAATCACTTAAATACATTTAACTTTATCAATAAAAACTAAAAAGTTATCAGTCAATTACTTACGTTTCAGATGAGAAAACAAATCAGAAAAAATAGAAGTATTTGTTTTTTATCGTTTTTTTAAAATGGTTCCCGAATTTAGTTGTCTTCTCAGGATTTTTCAGTCAATATATAGAATTTCTGTATAGTTCGTTGAATTCATAAAAATAATTTATAAGTGGCAAAACAGAAAAGAAGAAGAAAGGGAAAAAACAATACAACCATCAAAATGTCTCGTCTGAAAAACAGGCTAATCACTGAAACGGTGTCAATATTATTTTGTTCCCGACATAAAATCGTTCCACACGTTGTTTATGTAGATGAAATTTAAACGTATCGGTAAGCAAAACAAAACACCACGAAAGATAGAATAAAATTAACAATGATCTTTTATTATTAAATTATATTTTTGTCTTTCTAAAATGTTCGACATTTTGATTAAAAGAGGTTGATGATAATTAATATGTGAAAAACCTGAGCGCTTTTTGTGGTAAACTGAAAAATATTGATTTGAAAATTCTTGCAAAAATCAAATTCAAATAATTGTCGAATTTTAATGAAACCTTCAGGAGTTATTCACAAATGAATGAAATTATTTTTAGAAACCTTTTTACTTTAAATCTTGGGGAAAATATTATTTTTACATCTGTTGCCTGTACTCTCGTGGAACTGTACGTCCACACACACACACACATATACTCACATACGTTAAATTAAGAATATACATAATAAACGGATGTGATATATAATAAATGTTAAATATTCACTGATCGGTTTGATCCAGACAATCAGAACAAAGGTAAGTATGATTCCTCTTACCGCCAAAATACAGGATTGTTTGAACTCCTATAAAAACATTTTCCCGCTCGAACTAAGTTAGTTGCGGCACACAGACTCAAGGGTCAGACATGCATCTGCTCAGCACAAACCCTTCGCCCAACTCAATCATTTTATTAAGACTTGTCTAACACAAATATCACTAACAACTTCTGTCCACTAACATTTGACATGTAATATTTCACGGCTAATGGGAGGCTACTTATGCAACTAACCACATTGCATGCAATTCAACCAAAAAATGTAAATATTGTTGAATATATTTTTACCTTTGTGTAATTTCACAAAATGATTGCATTGTTCGACTTATTCATTCTCCTTTCTTGTATGATATAAAGAGTTTTCGACTTTCATAAGTTAAACAATAGGGAACAGGAATTAAATTTGGAAAGTACATCTGGACGTGGCCTTGTGCCAGATTTATCTTCAGAGAGTGAAATCAACCAATTTTAATCGAAACCCCTACATTTGGTGATCCCGACGTAGGAGTGTTCCCTACACTCTAACTTGCATTAAGTAATATATAAATAAAAAGGAAAAAAAAAAAACTCACTTCCCTTATAACTACTTCTGGGATCACGTGGTAATAAAGTCACATGACCTCTGTAACTGTAAAAAGTTAGTAAAAACGTAACCACTTTTAGTGGGTTTTAGTAGGTTCCCTTTGCGATGGGGTATTGTGGTGTGGCGGAGTTTGCCACATTTAATTTAACTTTGATAAGAAAACAGGACTCACGCAAGAGAAGAATAACCACAAGATATTGTTGCACATAAAATATATGTATATTAAACAACAAATTTACAAGTGATAAAGACATTAACTTGTGTTTGTTTGTGAATGTAAAGAGTTTCTATTTTGGTGAATGTTCGTACGTACGTGTATATGTGTTTCATGGCGTTTTTTTCCCCATAAGTGGGCAAAAAATTTTTAAATGTGTCCACTGAAATGCAAAGTAGAAAAGAATATTTATTTCTGTAAAATACAGAAAATGTGGCACAAGGCCTAAAAAAAAGGGTGGAGAAAGGACGGTCATCATCTGTTTTAATTTTAAAACTTAGCTAGCCACAACCAATGACCCAATCAAACAATACAATATTCCTACCACCAAAACAACACATTCATACTTACCTTTCTTACTACATCCACCAAAATACCACATTGTCTCAATGAAAATCCCATATGTACAAATCGTTGTCTGTGGGGGGGGGGGGATGAATAAAAACAACAAGTTAAAAAAATCCCCAATGATTATATACAACAATATGGTTATAAATTATTTACATGCAACTAAACAAAATCCCCCCACAAGCCTTAAATGTGGCAGAAATATCAGTTAACTGGACGAAATCGATGCAGGGCTATAAAAATATGGAAAACATTCATCCATCCCAAGCACACACACAGACACGGACTCATTCTGACACAACAAATATGAAAAATGCACACGCGAAACGAAAGGCGACCCGCATCCACCGGAGAACTGATATCACAGACCACCTAACGAGGGAGGGGAGGGGGAATTAAACTTAAAGAAAAATAGGGACAGAACTAAAAGGGGCCAATGAGCATGCAAAGTGAAAAGAATATTTATTTCTGTAGAAAACAGAAAATGTGGCACAAGGCCTAAAAACAGGGGGGAAAAGACGGTCATCATGTCTTAAATTTTTAAACTTAGCTAGCCACAACCACTGACCCAATCTTAGAAAACAATATTCCTACCACCAAAACAACACATTCAAACTTACCTTTCTTACTACATTCACCAAAATACCTCATTGTCTCAATGAAAATCCAGAATAGTCCCCATATGTACAAATCGTTGTTTGTGAGGGGAGGGGAATAAAAACAACAAGTTAAAAAATCCCCTATGATTATATACAATATGGTTGTATTGTGCTAGACAATTTTTCTTACCAGAATCTATTTATAAGTCTACCAGTCTTCTTTGTTTTGAGTATTGCTCCCTCATCTAGTATGGTGCTCCTGCTATATATTTAGAGACTCATGCTGTGGAAGTGTTTTTGGAGGACCAGGATGTCACCTTCTTCCATGATGGGATTGCAGTGCTGAAGAATCATTGGACCAAGTGCCTTGGCGTCAAGTGGGAAAATGGTGAAAAACTGTCTGGCTTCTCCAAATACTTCTGGGTGAGGCTTACAACTTTTTGAACGCCCTTCGTAAGCATCATTAGATCAAGTACATTAATATCAATGATGACTATATTGAAAGATAATGAAACACTGTCTTGTTTCTCCAAGTCTTTCTGGGTGAGGTTTAGAACATTTTAAATGACCTGCATATATATATATATATATATATATATATATATATATATATAGAGAGAGAGAGAGAGAGAGAGATATATATATCAGTCATTTTCTCACCTCACAGGTCTTTTTTGTTGTTGTAATTACAGTAGCAGCTGCAGATCACAGTGAAAAATGATGCAGTATGGCTGATGCTAACCTCCAGTAGAGTGACTCATTGTACCTTCTCAGGCAAATGTTTTCCATTGACATGAAGTGGAAAGATTATATCCAGTCAATTGCTAGGAACGTTAATTCATTGTGTTGTACTAGACAATTTTTCTTGTCCAAATCTATCTGGCATATTTATTTGTCCACACTTTGAATATTGCTGCCACACATGATCTGTGCTCCTGCTATATATTTAGAGATCCTTGATAAAATCCAATAAAGAATTTGCAATGTCATTGGTCCTGACCTGGCATCTCGGCTTCACCATAATGTAGTTTCCCTGTACCTTTTCTATAAATACTTTCATGCTAATTGTTTTGTTGAACTTTCCTCTTTGGTACACAGGCTTTATGAATTTAAGAGTAGAACTAGACTTTTATTAAACTCAGTATAATGAATAGATTCAAATAGTCAAGCAACCCTAATCAGTTCAATAAGATCAAATTGGCAGCTGGTCTCAAAAATGATGTTCAATCTGTTGTTAACTGGGGCAAGGAATGTCTTGTTAATTAGTTTTAATGTCTTAAATCCTTAGTGAGATATATAAAATAAGTTTTCTTTTTTTTTTTACATCTTAGCTTCAGGTTTTTATCTTATGACATAAACCAAAAGCTTACTAATGATATGTAACCATAAGTTCTTCTTCTCTTACTTCTCACATGTGGAACTCTCTTCTGATTTCTTGTTTTCCAGCCGAATTTGATCTTCAAAAATTTATATGCAATGTCAATCATCTTTCTTCTTCATGAAAACACAAAATATCTGTGGAGAGAAAATTTGAGGAAATTAAATGACAACTCAAATGTTTACATTTTTATTGATTATAGACAATTATATATATATATATATATATATATATATATATATATATAAAAACAAGTCTTCTGTGTGTACACTAAAATAAACAAGGTTTGTAAGCAGAGCATAATTACTGCTTAAGAAAATTCTTCTTTTAAAAAAAGTATTGAATATTTGGCAATCTTTATCATTTATACCAGTAAAAAAAAGTCAAAAGGATGCCTTTTCCATTGGCACCTCTATGTGGCTGAGTGGTTAATTCATTCTGACCATGAGTCTCCAGTTCAAATCTCACCATGTTCAATTTGCCAGGAAGTCTTCTTCCTGATGCTGTCAGATTGAAGGTGTTGATCCCAGCATGCAACACCTTTGGAAAGTACCTGAAAACCATACCACAGGTTGACCTCAGGCTTGTGAGTGAAATTAGGTAGATGGAACCCTTGGGGGCCATTGATAGCTATGCTACAAGTCATCATGGCCAAGTGTTTGAGTGTGCTGGCCTTGTTCAAATTGTTGATCACACCAGATAACACGCTCTTTCCCAGAAACCGTAACTAAGGTCTGCTCAGCATAGTTGCAGTATAAACCACAGGTGGGCCCTGTGGGTGTTGAACAAACACAAATGTGCCTGAGCAAGCATCTGCAATAGGGATTGGCTAGCCACCCTAGTAGACGGTTATCTTCGAATATGAATAGCCATATATACTATTGTAACTACCTTCACTCCTCGGCAATATTTATTGTTTTAAAAAGCAATGATTAGAATTGTAATAAAACCTGAACACATGATGAAAGCGAATTTATACATTTTTTGTTCTTGAGAATTTTATTAATATTAAAACAATACTTATTAGATTGTTTATTTACAAGAATAATTCTATATTTACAACATTCTAAAAACTAGTACAATTTTGTTAAAACTAAGGCAATATTTATCATTTATAAAGAATTATTTCTTTATAAATATGATATGATATGAAAACAATTTTTTATTTCTAAATATTTACGTCATTCCTCATCTTTATTGCCATATTCATGTTTCGGCTGTTGTATGCTCTGACTTTCTTTAGGTGATATATGCACAATGGCCAAAACGTTGTGAATATGCCAATAAAGATGAAGACAGCAGTCTGAACAATGTAAATAGTTACAATACTTCATCTCAGAAATATAGAGAGATACTGAAGAAAGCTGGATCATACAACAGTCGAAACATCGATAATATAGCAATAAAGATGAAAACAACAATCTGACTGATGTAAATAGTGTAAATAATTAAATCATCCCAGAAATATAGACAGAATCTACTAAATTAACTAAGAATATGTATAAATTCACTTTCATGTCTTTAGGTTTTATTGCAATTTTAAACATTACTTCTTAAGACAAATATTGCTGAGGAGTGAAGGTAGTTAAAATAATAGTGGTGTCAATGGAAAAACCATGTTTTTGACAGAAGTGGGAAAAAAACTGATACTTAAAACTAGTTTAATGCAAGTTATTTTGTGGAACATTTTAATCTTTTAACAAATTTTTATCATTTTGAATGAATGGATAGAAAAATGACTATGTTTGGTTTGTAAGATATTGGTCACATGATATTAGGCAGTCTCTCATTGGTTAATAAAATCATGTGGGTTCAGAAAAAGCTGACCACCACCAGAGAAGGGACTGGACCTGCTCCAAATTTTCTCCACCGCTAATGGTACCAGTTGCCAAGGGTTTTAAAGATACAAGCTATCTAGCCCTATTTCACTCACAAGATAAATTTTTTAGACACAGGTAACATCAAATGATTTTAAATATAAATTGTAGGTAAAAAAATGTACCAGTTGCCAAGGGTACAAGGTATCTAGCCCTATTTCACTCACCAGATGGGTAAGTCCACTGTACCAGTTGCCGAGGGTACAAGTTACCTAGCCCTATTTCACTCACCAGGTAGGTAAGTGCATGGTAGCAGTTGCTGAGGATTTTAAAGGTACAAGCTATCCAGCCCTATTTCACTCACTAGATGGGTAAGTCCACCTGATATATTCTCTATATATAGAAAAGGACATTGTGTTTATGTTAACTGTTATATTCATGTTTAGATGTAAATAAATATCTTATTATATTGATAAACTAGCAGCATGGCCCGGCGTTGCCCATGCTTGATTCAAAAATAGTATGACTCATACAGCAATCGCTATCACTTGACTTAAAATATTTTTGCCCTTCCTTGCCTTTAAAGGAGTGCCCTTTGCCATGCTGATGTTGCTACATGCCTTACTTCTTGCCTATCTCATACTGAAAATTTTTTCTAAGCTCTATACTAAACATTAAATCTGTTATGAAAAAAAGAACTAAACAAAATGAACACAAAATGATCAGCTTTAAAAAAGGACTCGTAACTGGAAAAACCGAATGAAAAAAGAATGTACCAACAAATATTTTTTCACACCTAACCCAGTTCTTCAGAATCAGAATCAACGTTGACTTTAAGCCAAAAATGAGCCAAATGGAGTAAAGTGCCATTCAGATTTAAATTTTTCCCACGTATGACAAATGCAGCTATCGATTTTTTTTGCATGCTCGTTAACATTCGTGTCAGTCAGCTGTTGGCTCTCACATTGGCCAATAGAATCTTCCTGCCTATTCGTGGCAGCCAGCTCTAGGCTCTCCCTCTGGCCAGTAGAAAATGACCGCAAACTACATGAAAACTGCCGTAGAAGCATGAAAAAATCAATTATTTCCACTATTGATGGGAGTTGGGAAATGCCAAGTCGGTCTTGTCTTTCCCGCTACCTTGGAGCATGTGCATGTAAATTTTGGTGCAAATCCGTCGAAAATTGCGGCCATGCATTCATTACACACACACATCCTGCCTTTTATAGATAGCGATTATTCCTCTTATTCAGGTCAATCCCAAAGTGGGGCTAGCACAAGAAATTGTTGACCCTAACATGATATTTGCAGAGATCTACTGGATGATTTAACATTTATACAATGGCAGCAACAAATTTGACAAGCATTGATTCCTTTTAGTGTATTTCAGGTTCATTTTTAAATGTCTTGAAAATTTAGACAGACATACATGAAATGAATTCTGTGTGTTCGGTTTGTAAATGTTGTCTGCTCCTATATATATATAGAGATTGGTCACATGATGTCAGAAAATGTCTCATTGATTAATAAAACCACATGGGTTACGAAAAAATTAACCACCAGAGGAGAAGGGACCAGACATGCTCCAAAGTAACATACAAGAAATTCTCTCCACCGGCAATGGTACCAGTTACTGAGTGTTTTAAAGGTACACGCTATCTAGCCCTATTTCACTCCACCAGATAGCTAAATCCACCTGACATATTTCTATATATAGGAAAGGACATTGTGTTTATGCTAACCATTGTATTCATATTTAAGTGTAAATAAATATCTTTATTACATGTCGATAAAGTATTCTTCTTATTCGAGTCAGTCTCAAAGTAAAGTGGCACTAGCACAACAACCAGTGTCAATATTTTTTCTAATAGATATTTAAATAATTTGCCTTCTATAAATAGATTTTTTAGACATAGGTAACATCAAATGATTTTAAAAATAAATTGTAGGTAAAAAAAATGTTGACTAAAATCCAGGCTTACATCAGTAATGGATTTTCGACTCATTTACTAATATTTTGAAAACTCCAGAGAATAGGCAATCTTTCAATTTCAATTCACAACATCAACCAATGCCTTTTTTTTCAACTTTTCAACATTAGACAAATTGGCAATACAAAAAGAAAATATCATCCATATATATAAAACAGAGGATGCCTGTGTGTCTGTCTGTGTGAGACCTTTTCACTCGCAATCCATCAGACCAATTTTGGCCAAACTTGGCACATACATTGTAAAATGTAAGAGATAGATTCTTAGCATAAAAAAATTGATAATTTAAAAAAAATCAATAATCGATAAAGCTGATCAAAAATTGATAAATTCAAGATTTTTCCTCCGATTTTGTTCAAACTCAGTATGTAGGTTACTTACATCATGACAAGCTCAATGATACCTGATTCTTATTTCCATGCCACGGCATTTAGCAAAAAACCATGAAAAATCAATTTCAACACAAATTTTAAACTAAAAACTCCCTCAATTTTCAAGCAATCTAATACAAACTTCACTCAATTGTTACCAACAATAAGTTGATTAACAGTTATTTAACTTGATAACTGAGTCCAGCAATATAGTAAAAACCTGCGTAAATAGCAAAAAATGGTGATTTTTACTGGTTTCAACAAATTTTCATCAAACTTAGCAATTGCTTTATAAATGTATCCTCTTTTACATCCCTGGTAGCACACTGGCAAATTGAATTTCAAAACCTCTAAAATAATTGTGGTCTGAAGTGGGTCTTCATGTCTGTTTTACCTCATGTCCTCGGCTAAATTCGATTGAATAAATACAGACTTCTTCTGTTATATCAGTAACTGCATTAATTCAAAATGTTTTTTGTGAAAGTACTTTAAGGTAATTGAAGATAGACTCTGTTACATCTAAACATGATGCTGTTTTTGCTCCATTCTAATTGAATGCTTTTTCTGATCTACCAGATGGGTATGACTGCTATTTTCAGATAAATCAACATTATTCATCGAGGGTCTCACGAAGATGCTGCACAATATGGGATTAGTCATTTTTGGATATTATATTACAGTTTTTATCCAAACTAAATCCATTTTGAATTGCTTAATAATCCCGAGAAGAGACGTGCTGTAAATGAGAAAATTATCTTAAATCCTGTTCTTTTATTATTCTTTCCCCTTAATGTTTTTTTTTTCATTCTCTCACATTCAGTAACCCCTTGCATCTTAGTGACTTTATTGGCTTGTATTATTGTATGATTTAAAAAATATTTGCATTATCATAAAGATAGTATACTATCAATTTCTTAAGTCAAGGTAAATATGTAGAAGGTTTTCAATAGTGCTGACCATTATTTTCTGGAGCATTCAAATCACACTGGACCTGCTTCTTACCTGTGATCCTTGGAGCTGTGGTACTAGTGAATGATCAAAGATATATTGACTATATTAGCCCTGTGCTTTGCATTGTTGCAATAGATCATGTCATGTGACACTTAAGGTCAAACCAGGCCCTGTAGAGAATTATATTCAATGGTACGTTGGCTAGATCGCCTGCCGATGTCAATAATCTTTCCACACTTAGAACAAGTAATGCTGAAATTGATTCATACTGGAATATGAAAAAGACGATTCAGCTTGGTATAAATCAGTTTAAATTGAAGATATTATGACAACAATCGTATCTAGAAATGGTTTGGTTTGGTTTGTTTTACGGCACATCAACCTCAATGGGTCATTTAATGCCAACAACTTTTTTTTTATTGGTAAATATTATTAAAGATAAAGCAAATTGCATGTTAGTAAAATTGTCAGCTTAATTGTTTGATTTTCAATTTAAGATATAAATTATGTGAAATTTTTAATTTTTTCCTCCTGATATCATTGTCTTGTAGATCTTCTAAGCTACACTGTCTTTCCAGGTATGAATTCTGAGAAGTAAACACCATTATTTAAAATGAAAAGCAAATCTAACACATTAAAGACTATTTCAAAAATTATTAAAAACAGAAAATCATCAGTTTACGATCCTTTCCATTTTTAATTTTAAAAAAATATAACTATTTACACTGTTTGAACTGTTTTCCTCATCTTCATTGTCATCTTTATGACATTTCGACCATTGTACACTCTGGCCTTCTTCAGGTGATACCTGTTGGAATTTCAAACCAAAACTTTTTTCTGGTTCCACATGCCATGCCTTTTCTCGATATCTTGGTTTTTAGTTAATTCCCTTTAATAAATCAACTCTCCAAATTTTTGTTCACCTTTGCATCACATATCACCTGAAGAAGGCTGGAGCATACAACTGTCGGAACGTCGTGAATATGACACAGATGAGGACAATAGTCCGAATAATGTAAATAGTGTATATAATACCTCATCTCAGAAATATAGACAATAAAATCTTGTCGGCATTAAATGACCTGTCGAGGTTGATATGATGTAAAACAAAACAATCTTTGTTCCTCTTTTCTTTTTCTGTTGTCCTTAACTCTATTACCATATTCATGACATTTCAACCATTGTACACTCTGGCTTTCTTCAGGTGATACATATTGGAATTTCAAACCAAAACTTTTTCTGGTTCCACATGCCATGCCTTTTCTGGATATCTCAGTTTTCAGTTAAGAATAAGTCTGGAACATATAACTGTCAAAAATGTCAAAATGTCGTGAATATGACAAAGATGAGGACAACAGTCCGAATAATGTAAATAGTTACAATACCTTATCAGAGACAAATTATAGACAAATGTTAAAAAAAATAAATTGTGGGAAATGAATGTTCACTTGTTCATTCACATATCACTGTCTTGTACTTTTTCTAAGCTGCACTCAAGTGTGTATTTTTCATATGTTTCATCAAGAGTGAAAATAAAGATCTACATGAAGATATCTGTCTATATTTCTGAGATGAGGTATTATGTATGCTATTTACATTATTCGGACTATTGTCCTCATCTTTGTCGCCATATTTATTACAACGTTTCATCCTTTCAGTATCTGTCTATATTTCTGAGATGAGGTATTATGTACACAATTTACATTATTCGGACTATTGTCCTCATCTTTGTCGCCATATTTATTACGTTTCGGCCCTTCAGTATCTGTCTATATTTCTGAGATGAGGTATTATGTACACTATTTACATTATTCCAACTCATCTTTGTCACAATATTTATTACAACGTTTCGGCTGTTGTACGCTCCGGCCTTCTTCAGGTGGTTGGAATATCAAACTGAACCCTTTATTTCGCTCAATGGGGTACACTGTTCTAGTTCCACATGGCATGTCTAATGGATGTCAGTTATCACCTGTTAATTCCCCTCTCCAAGTTCTCAATTGCCTTAAGCAGGCAGTGAACTCACACTCACAGTGCCATGTGTCCTCAAGAATGTGAGTACAATACCTGGTTACGGCAGTAGAGAACTTGGAGAGGGGAATTAACAGGAGATAACTGATAAGTGACATCTATTAAACTTGTGGAACTAAAACAGTCTACCCTAGTGAGTGAAAAAAAGTGTTCAGTTTGACCTTCCCACCACCTGAAGAAGGCCAAAGCATACAACAGTCAAAACGTTGTAATAAATATGGCGACAAAGATGAGGACAATAGTCTGAATAATGTAAATAGTGTACATATTACCTCATCTCAGAAATATAGACAGATACTGAAGGGCCGAAACATTGTAATAAATGTCGACAAAGATGAGGACAATAGTCCGAATAATGTAAATAGTGTACATAACACATCATCTCAGAAATATAGACAGATACTGAACGGCCGAAACGTTGTAATAAATATGGCCACAAAGATGAGGACAATAGACAGAATAATGTAAATAGTGTACATAATACCTCATCTCAGAAATATAGAAAGATACTGAAAGGCCGAAACTTTGTAATAAATATGGCGGCAAAGATGAGGACAATAGTCCGAATAATGTAAATAGTGTACATAATACCTCATCTCAGAAATATAGACAGATACTGAAAGGCCGAAATGTTGTAATAAATATGCCGACAAAGATGAGGACAATAGTCTGAATAATGTAAATAGTGTACATAATACCTCATCTCAGAAATATATATAGACAGAAACCATTGTAGATTTTCTAAGCTGCACTCAAGTGTGTATTTTTCATGTTTCATCAGGAGTGAAAAATTAAGATCTACATAAACATGTTCTCTAATATTTATACACCCCGCATGTCTAAAAGTAGATCCTGGTGCAAATTAATTGAAACAACCATTTTAGTTTCCTTTCTTTCACCATAGTCAGTTTTTGACCCACTAGAGTGACAGGGTGTAACCGATTTCTATTTTTTCTCAGATTAGGTCATTTGCAGTGGTGTGCAGTCATATGAATATATTTTTGGCATGTATGATTAAATTTCTTTCTCCTTGAAAAATATTGTCATCTGTGATTGCATCAGATTTTTATCATGCCCAGACACTATTGTCTCAACTGTCAATTAGTTGTCCTACAGTCTTTGACTGCAATGGACATCACTCCAAGGAAGTGTATAAAAATTGAAACACTGCACGAACACACTAGCAAACCTTACCGGTGAGCAAATCAAAGTACTATAGACTGGCCCAGAAACACACCTGATTTAAATCCAATTGAGAATCTGTGGTCAATCTACGAGGAACGACTTTGTGGAATGGACATACGATGTACTAACATGTGCATTGGGTCATGTTTCATTAGAAAAATATGAAAAAGTTAATAAATAATGGAATTATTCTTGTTTCAATTAATTTACACAAGTGTGTATATATCTCACAAGAATAAGGTTTCTCTCCACTGTACGTATGTACGTTTTCAAATGTGTGTGCCTTGCAAATACATGTATAAAAGTGTAGAATTATTCTCTAGTGTGTGTTTGCATGTGACTTTTTAAATGTGTTGATTTTGCAAAGACAGCACCACACACCACACAAGAGTATACTTTCTCTTTGGTGTGTGTTTGCATGTGCTTTCTCAAAGAAGGTTTTGTGAAAATGCAAATCCACACAGTACACAAGAATAAGATTCATCTCCAATGTGTGTTTGTTTATAGACATCTAAACTTGATTGACCTGAAAAGTAAGATCCACACATTTCTCAGGAGAATGTTTTTTCTGCAGTGTGTGTTTGTTTATGTGCATTTAAAGTTGATTGATCTGAAAAGTAAGATCCACATACATCACAGGAATAAGATTTCTCACCAGCATGTGTTCGTCTATGTACATATAATGCTGACTTCTGTGAAAAGTAAGATCCACATGTATCACATGTATATGGTTTCTCTCCAGTATGTTTTCGTTTATGTACACTTAAATATGCTTTATCTGAAAAAGAATTTCCACACATCTCACAGGTATATGGCTTCTCTCCAGTGTGTATTCTCATATGTCTTTTCAAAGTACAGTTTTTGGAAAATGCAGTACCACACACTTCACATGTATATGGTCTCTCTCCAGTGTGCGTCCGCATATGAATTTTTAAAGTAGAGTTATGTGAAAATGCAGATCCACACACATCACAAGAATATGGTTTCTCTCCAGTGTGTGTTCGCATATGATTTTTTAAGTGTGAATTCTGTGGAAATGCACACAT
>OZ038479.1:6963245-7000401 GCA_964036315.1 Acanthosepion esculentum | reverse complement strand
GAAGCAAAAAGTGGGTCGAACAAAACAGACTTGGTGCAGAAGTGTTGATGCAGAGGTGAAAGCAACTGGCAAGACATAGGTCGAACAGAAGAGGATTTCCCAAAACCGCATCCGTTTGAGAGGTGTTGTTGTGGCCCTATGTTTTTCAAGGAATCAAGAGGCATAAGAAGAAGAAAGTTCACAAGAAAACGTTTTTCTCTGATATATGTTTCTGTATATTCAGATTTTTCTTAGAAAAGGAAGTTCCAAATATGTCACATGTATGTGATCTTTATCTATGGCGGATATGTTCACTTAAAGTTGACATTGCTTCAAACAACTTGAAAATATCCAGATCTATATACTTCACAGAGATAGAGTTTCTGACACCAGTGGGTCATGTGTGGATTTTTAATTTTGAATTCCTGGAAGATGTTCATCTGTAACTTTTAGGGGAAAGTTTCGTTGACGGTGCTTCCTCAGGCACAAAGTCGATGAAAATAATGAAATTACAGATGCATACATGCCACAAGAAGTTTTCCTACAGCATGTTTTTATAGTGAAAGCCGACTTATCATAAAAAGAAGACAACATACTTCACAAATATATGATTTCTCTACAGTGTGTCTACTTATATACTTATGTTTATTTATGTATACTCTAGTATATTTTTGTATGTGCTGTTTCAAAGCAGTCTCTTTTTTAATATAAAAATTGAAGCACTTTCCAGAAATAGAATTTCACTCCAGATTATGTTCACATTTTCAAGTAGTACATGAAAATGCAGATCCACAAAGCATATTTCATGACCCGGCATATATGTTTTTTTATATATGAATTAAAATTGCAGGTAGACACACTCCAAGAAATTAGAGTTTCTCACCTGTTGAGTTTGCATTTGTTTCTTAAAATATGAATTCACGATTGACATGCATAACAAAAAATTAGACTTTCTCCCAGGAAAGGTGAGAATACCAAATATACACACACTTTACAATGCTACAACTTCTCCGCAGGATACATCAGTAAACACTTTTCGAACCCTATATTATGTGAAAATGCAAAGATATACACTTTAAAAAACATGATTTTTTTTCCCCCTATAAATGTGAACTTTGCATTCGTCACAAGTACAAATTTTCTGTCCAGTGTACATTCACTTGAAGATTTTTGAAATTCAGTGAATATATAGATCCAAAAGATCCTCTGGAGTTCATGGTTCCATTTGTTGTTTTAAAGACAAAATTTTGGTAAGAAAGATTAATATTCATTCCAATGTTATAGAATTTCTTTTGTGGGTATTTATATCTTTGTTAAATTCACTTTTAAAAAAGTAAATTTAAATAAGATTTTATGCAAATGTCATTGTTATTTTTTTCTCATTTCTTCTTCCTTGTTCTAAATTAATCTCCTTTCCAATGTGTTGATTCACCTGTCAAAAGAAAAAGAAGATATTAGAAAAGATAAACTTTTTTTACCAAAAAAGGGCACTAAAATGCCCATATCTTTGTTAGCACTCCCCTCCTGCTGACAAAAAAAAGAAGATTTTTAACCAAAATTTCAAACAAGATAGAAAGGATTGGATAAAAAAATTTAATTTTAATAAAATAATAAAAAATACTTTGGTCTTTCCTCTTAATAATAACATAAACATTTTGTTGATAAAAATTTGTTTTTACTAAGTTTGGGGCCTTTTTTCACCATGATAAAAAAATTAGTTATTATTAATATTAAAGCCTTTTTCATAATGCTATAGTCTTTATTTGGAGAATTTTTGGATGGACCTAGATTAATTATAATTTAAATCAACTAATATCTCTCAAATAAAGTTTCAGAAAAGTATATTTTATTTTTGGAAGATTTTTTAATAAAGAGAATTACATTGTGATGAAAGATGGCAATGAAAAGGGTGCTAATCAGCTATTTTAGAAAAAAACAAACTTCCAATTTAAATTAGTTTTTTTTAAATACAGCTTTCTAGTGGACAACATCTGCTAAAATAAATGAAGAAAGAATAGTGTTTTTTTCTTTCTCATATTCTCTAACACTCAGTATCACCTTAGTATCTTAGTGGCTTTATTGCCTTGCTTGGAGTGAAATGATTAAAAAATAAGAGAGAAATAATTACAAGATTTTATTCTTCTTCAGGTATCTGTCATATTAGATAACTGAAATTTTAAACCAAACACAAGGATGAGCTTAGACCTTGGCACCACAGCAAAATGCAGTGGTGACCATATTCAAAGCTGAGGTGCCCTTAAAAACAAGCCATGTCCACAGCAATTTTTGAAAAGAAAAAGAAAGAGAGAGAAAGTGAGGAAATTCGACTCATTTTACCATCACAAAAACGTCTGCTGGAATTCAAAATCTCGTACCAACATCAAAACCTGAAAATATATTCACTCCATGTGTGCTTGTTTCATTTTCAACCAAAACAACACGTCTACCGTCTCTCAACAACACACTGTGCCAAAATGCCGAAATGCAAGAGAAGATTTGCTGAATTATCAAAAGAGGCTAAAAAGTGCAAGACTTTGGAAACCTTTTTCAAGCAAACAAGGTAAGTTTTCTCCATTTTTATGAACTTTAAAACTTTACAAGAAAACATTTAGGTTGACGAATTTTCCGTGATCTTTGAATAATCATAAATTTGAAACAGAATCAATAACAAATAAAGGATTATTTGAATTTTTTTTTAATCTTTCAAAACTGTCATGGTTACTTTTATATTAAAATATAATAGTCTATAAAGTGGACATATTCTCTAACACTTAGTCGACCCTTGCATCCTAGTGGCTTTATTGCCTTGCTTGGGGTGAAATGATTTAAAAAAAAAGAGAAATAATAACAACATTTTATTATTTGTTATTCTTTTTCTGATGTCTGTACTTATTTGTCAACTTGCCTGGAATTTTAAACCAAACACTTTATCCGTCCTGGGTTAGACAATAAACTACATCTGACAGTAAGGCGTTTGATCAGGAAGGTTTTGAGGTGCGTGGAACCACCTCTTAATTGCTGGTGTTCTTAGGTCCACCCTGAGCCAGGGTGGTAGGACCTGTCAGGGTCCCAGCTATGGGTAAATAGTTACCCCACCCAAAATAAGTGAAAACACTATGAAAGTATAAAAATAGGTTTTAATACCTGCAATACTTTTTTGGCAAAAATTATTACCAGCAATCATCCTGGGTACGTTAAACTGGATCCAACAGCAAGGCCCTCTGATCAGGAGGTTTTGAGGAAGTGTGGAACCACCTCTTAATTGCTGGTGTTCCCAGGTCCACCCTGACCTGGGGTGGTAGCACCTGTTGGGGTCCCAGCTATGGGAAAATAGTGAACTTCCAGGTCTTTTCCAGCACATTGAAACAATGATGTTGCCAACTACACTTTTTTGAAACAATGATGTTGCCAGCTATACGTTTTTGAAACAATGATGTTGCCAGGGATACATTTTTTGAAACAATGATGTTGCCAGGGATACATTTTTTGAAACAATGATGTTGCCAGGGATACATTTTTTTGAATCAATGATGTTGCCAGCTATACGTTTTTGAAACAATGATATTGCCAGCTAAACGTTTTTTGAAACAATGATGTTGCCAGCTATATGTTTTTGATATATTTAGTAAATACTGGATCTGGCATTAAATAACCCATAGCGATTGATATGCCATAAAACCCCAAACAAACAAACAAATTACCAGCAATACATTTTTTAAAAAAATAATATTACCAGCAATAAAAATATTGTTGGCATTAAATAACCCATTGAGGTTGATATACCATAAAACAAACCAAACGAAACACTTTATTTAATTCCTAGGATTGACTGCATTCCACTTATCATATTAGTTTTCTCACATCAATTCATCTTTGTTTAACTTGTTTCTTTCTTCCACTAAACCAGTGATTTTCAACGTGTGTGCCGTAAAACATTGGTGAGTCATGTGAGGATCAGAGATGTGGTACAAAAATATTTGAAGGTCATAATTAAATTATTTGAAGGTCATTAATTAAATTATTTTTTAAACAAGTCCAAAGAATACATATCAAAATTAAAACTGCTTTAAACTTATAGCAGAACTATACATTATCAGGTAGCTAGCTCTAATTTTGTGGGCACATCAGTTTATATTTACATGTCACACAAGATCATGTCGAATGGATATGGTTTCAGTTCATTTGATATTAATGCAGGGGTCACCCAGGGTCCGATCCTTAGACCTGTTTCTGATTTTCATCAGCAACCTTCTTGATGTCATCAGTTCCCAACTATGAACATGACACAACTATTTACATTTGTCTTTGTAGCAAATCCGACACATATCTGACAAAGTAAAACTGGCAGCTGCCCTTAAAAAGAACCTCCAATCAGTGGTTAACTAGGGGCAAAGATGAGGACAGTAGTCCGTATAATGTAAATAGTGTACATAATACCTCATCTCAGAAATATAGACAGATACTGAAGGGCCGAAACGATGTAATAAATATGGCGACAAAGATGAGGACAATAGTTCGAATAATGTAAATAGTGTACATAATACCTCATCTCAGAAATATAGATAGATACTGAAAGGCCGAAATGTTGTAATAAATATGGTGACAAAGATGAGGACAATAGTCCGTATAATGTAAATAGTTTACATAATACCTCATCTCAGAAATATAGACAGATACTGAAAGGCCGAAACGTTGTAATAAATATGGTGACAAAGATGAGGACAATAGTCTGAATAATGTAAATAGTGCACATAATACCTCATCTCAAAAATATACACAGATACTAAAACAAAACTACTTTCCTTTAACCACCAAAGGTAAACTTTTCTGCCTATCAGCATGGCTGATGCTAAACTCCAGGAGAGCAATACTTTTCCGCTTCCTGGGCTCACATATTCCACAGACATGAAGTGGGGAGTTATTACATTGACTCAACTGCTAAGTCTGCTGCTAGGAATGTTGGTTAACTGTGTCGTGCCAGACAGTTTTCCTCATCAGAAATCTTTCTTGCACATTTATAAATCTATCATTCATCCGTGCATTGAATACTGCTGCCATATCTTGCCTGGTGTTCCTGCTATATATCTCAAGATTCTTGACAAACTCCAAAGAAACGTCTGTCATGTAATCTGTCCTCACCTGGCATCTCAACTTCAGTCCCTTTCCTGGTGACGTGACATGGCTTCCGTCTAAGTTTTCTACAAATATTTTCATGCCAACTGTTCTGATGAACTGCTTAATGCCTTGACTGCATGAATTTAAGCATGTTACTAGATTGGCAATTAGGTCTCACCTTTTTATTGTTGAACTAGCTAGATACAACTGTGTGTTCTGTTCTAATAGTTCCTTTTCTTCTATATTTATACTATTTATATTGTTCGGACTATTGTCCTCGTCTTTGTTGTCATATTCATGACGTTTCATCTGTTGTACGTTCTGGCCTTCTTCAGGTAATTGGAATTTTGAACTCTTTATTTCATTGACCAGTTTTCAGATCAACAATTCGTAATGGCTACAAAACTGTCCTTTTCAGGACAACAATTCTTAATGGCTACAAAACTGTACTTTTCAGGTCAATGCTCTTCAGTGATTACAAAATTGTACTTTTCAGGGCAACAATTCTCAATAGCAATAAAACTCCTTTTCAGTACATCACTCTTCAATGACTACAAAATTATCCTTTTTAGGACAATGCTCTTCTCACCCTCCACATGACTATACAGAGATATTTTTTTGTCTAGTGCACTCTAACCTTATTTTTGTTAATGTATTTTCTCTAACAAAAATAAACTTGGCAATACATTTTTTTTTCTCAAGTCTTCATTTTGTTTGTTGTTATCTTCCGTCTTCAGTTTGCGGACCCACAACAAACATACGAGGGTCATTCAATAAATAAGGTGAATTTTTTGGTATAAGGACTTCTAATACAGATAAAAGCTTACTCTTTTTTATTTTTTTTGTTTTACTTCTTTTTCACATGGATTTAATTTCTTTTGCAGATTAAAAAAAAACTTTCAGAGTTTTGGCGATTAACAAAGATGGCCGACCAAGAAGCATGCTCCAGGATTGAACAGCGGTTAGTTATCAAGTTTTTGGTTGCTGAAGGGTGCAAACCAGTTGAAATTCATAGGAGAATGTCAACTGTGTATGGTGCCACATGTTTCAGCCAAATAAATGTCTACAAGTGGGCTAAATTGTTTAAAGAACGACGGAGCAGTGTTGAGGATGAAGACTGGCCTGGGAGGCCTACAGAAGTGAGATCTCCTCAGGTGATCGAATCAGTCGATGACGTCATTTAGTCTGACTGAAGGGTGACAGTGGATGACATTGCAAGGACTTTGAGCTTATCTGTTGGGACAAACGCAGCGGTCATCAGTCAGAAGGAATCATCTTGCATCATGACGCAAGGCCTCACACAGCAGCCCAAATGGTGCAGACCATCAACGAGCTGGGCTGGGAACTGCTCCCTCATCCCCCTTACAGCCCAAACCTTGCCCCTTCAGATTTTCCCCTGTTTGGTCCCTTGAAAGCGTTCACGAGAGGCACAAAGTTTAAAAGTGACGATGAAGTCAAAAGTGTTGTGAGCGACTGGCTGAGACATCAGTCCAAAGATTTTTACACTAAGGGAATACGGAAGCTTGTGCACAGATGGGAAAAGTGTGTGACAGTGCTGGGAGACTACGTTGAAAAAAAAAAAAGAAAAGTAAGCTTCTATCTGTATTAGGAGTCCTTATACCGAAAAATTCACCTTATTTATTGAATGACTCTCGTATATACATTGATCTTATTGATTTTATATTATTCAGGGAATTGCAGTTGATTTTATACTGCTTAAGTGAAGATTTATTTGATTTGATACAAAACAAGGAATTCACCAACCCAAATTAAAGAGAAAATTTTACTAATACCATAACCTTTCAATTTAAAAGCTAAAAAATGTTATTATAATTGTAATTTAATTTCTCCCAGCAGGATCCAGGAAATTACCATGAGGACAATTCCGTAATCTTTTATCAAGAATCTCTAAATATACATCAGGTGTACCAGACCATATGTGGCAGAAAAATATATATATATTATAAATCATATATATAATATTAGATGTAAGATTATAATCATATATATAATCTTATAAATATGTAAGATTATAATCATATATATAATCTTATAAATATGTAAGATTATAATCATATATATAATCTTATAAATATGTAAGATTATAATCATATATATAATCTTATAAATATGTAAGATTATAATCATATATATAATCTTATAAATATGTAAGATTATAATCATATATATAATCTTATAAATATGTAAGATAAATTCTGGAAAGAAACATGGAAGCTGTACATATATGCAAATATTTAGAGGATTTTAGAAATAAGAAAATCACTTTTTTTTCCTATCAAAATAAAAGCAAATGAATATTGAAAATTACGGTGTTGTTTTTATTTTTTATTAATGTGCATCTCCCATTTCCTTCAAAGTAATTTTCTTTTATAGTTTTCAAAAAGTGAATTTAAATTTTCATTTACTCAAACAATAAAAACAGCTAAAATTATTATAATTGTATCTGTATTTAATTTCTTCCATCAGGTTTACAGCCAATTATCATGAGAACAATTCGGTAATTTTGTAAATATACCTCAGGAGCACCAGACCATATGTGGCAGCAAAATATATATATTATAAATATGTAAGATTATAATCATATATATAATATTATATATAAAATTAAAGAGAAAATCTTACTAATACCTTAACCTTTCAACTTAAGAGCCAAAAAATGTTGTTATAATTGTAATTGAATTTCTTCCAGCACGATCCAGAAAATTATCATGCGGACAATTCCGTAATCTTTTATCAAGAATCTCTAAAAATACCTCAGGAGCACCAGACCATATGTGGCAGAAAAATATATATATTATAAATATATAATTTGTTATAAATACACTCCAACAGGTGCACAGGATTGCCTCATCAGTGATGTTATGGCTTGGGGTCATGACAAGTTTTGTGTCAGTCAACATTATACCTGTTTACCCAAGAGACCCTACCGAAACAATACGCATTCCAGCAGGCGATCATGAAGCGAAAACCATCAAGCACACAACAACAGACATATTAAATAACTGCCACTGCTGATCTTGAAATAGCAAGCGACCAATCAGAAACGCCCTACGTTACTTCCTCCTCAGCCAAGATGAAACAAAAAGAGAACTGAATGCTTGTCTTATTATAAATATATGTAAGTTTATAATTAACAAAAACATAAAATTAAAGATAAAACTTTACTAATATCATAACCTTTCAACTTAAAAGCCAAAACGTATTATTATAATTGTAATTTAATTTCTTCCAGCAGGACCCAGGGTCTCTTGGGTGAGCAGGTATGATATTAAAAGACCCGAAACTTGACCCCAAGTTATAACATCAATGATGAGGCAATCATTTGCACCCAGAGGAGTGTATTCATAACAAATTATATATTTATATTTTAAATATGTAAGACTATAATCATATATATAAGGACACATGGCACAGTGGATAAAGGCATTAGTTAGATCCAGTGACAGGACGCAAAGAGTGTGAGTTCAATATTGGGCTAAGGCAGTGGAGAACTTTCAGAGGGAAATTAACAGGAGATAACTGATAACTGGCATCCATTAAACATGGCACGTGGAACTAGAACAGTCTACCCCAGTGAGTAAAATAAAGGGTTCAGTTCAACATTCCAAACACCTGAAGAAGGCCGGAGCATACAACGGCCGAAACGTTGTAATAAATAGGACAACAAAGATGAGGACAATAGTCCGAATAATGTAAATAATATAATATTATAAATATGTAAGATTATAATCATATATATAATATTACAAATATGTAAGATAAATTCTGGAAACAAAAATTGTCTAGCACGACGCAGGGAACAAATTTTCTTAGCAGCAGACTAGCATTGGATTCAATATAATCTTTCCACTTCATATCAGCTGAGAATGTAAGACTGAGGAGACACACAAGTCTCTCTCCTGAAGGTTAGCATTAGCCATACTGATGGGAAGCAGAAAGGGGTGCCTCAGGTGATTAACAGAGAGAAGCTTTGTTTTGGAGGCATGAAAGTTAACATACCATTCCTTGACCCAGTTAACATTTAAATTAAATGGTTGTGTCATCAGTGTAAATACTAAGTTGAGAACTGATGTCATCGGGAAGGTCGTTGCCTGGGGGACACCTGCATTAGTACAAAATGATCTAGAAGAGTGGCCATTCAGGACAACTTTCATTTCATGATTTGGTTCAAAAATTTGTTTCAACTTAAAAGCAAAAACGTAAGTTTATTCTAATTGTAGTTTGTATTTCATTTCTTTCAGCAAGTTACAGGAAATTATCATGAGAACAATTCAGTAATGGCTATAAAATAATCTGTTTTTTTTTGTTTCATCTAAAGGCTTTCCAGACATTTTATAGTGTTGACAACTTGCTGAAAATGGAGGATGTGGCTAAATTTCTCAAAATAACTAAACAATCAATATCTGTCTATATTTCTGAGATGAGGTATTATGTACATTATTTACATTATTCAGACTATTATCCTCATCTTTGTCGCATATTTATTACAACATTTCGGCCATTGTACGCTCAGACTTTCTTCAGGTGCCTTCTCAAGGACATATGGCAACCTGAGCCACTGACCATTATCCCACTGTGCCTCCATAATCCTTCACATTAGTAACGTAAAATAATCTGCTATAAACGGGGCCATGTGTCATTGGTTAGATCCAGTTACTAGACCAAAAGAGTTCAGAGTTCAATCCCAGGCTACAGCAATGGTGAAAAAAAAACTTGGAGAGTTGAGTTAAAGGGAAATAACTGAGACATCCGGAAGAGGCATAGCATGTGGAACTAGAACAATCTACCCCGGTGGGTGAATAAATAAAGAGTTTGGTTTGAAATTGCTGAAGAAACGTTGTGAACATGGCAATGAAGATGAGGATAACAATCTGAATAATGTAAATAATGCAAGTAATCATAATACCTCATCTCAGAGATATACACAAATGTTTGGGTCTAGTCACTGGATCTAAGCAATGTCTTTATCCACTGGGCCATGTGTCATTGTGAATATGGCAATGAAGATGAGGATAACAGTCCGAATAATGTAAATAATGCAAGTAATCATAATACCTCAACTCAGAGATATAGACAGATCTTTGGGTCTAGTCACTGGATCTAACCAACGTCTTTATCCACTGGGCCATGTGTCATTGTGAATATGGTAATGAAGATGAGGATAACAGTCTGACTAATGCAAGTAATCATAATACCCCATGTCAGAGATATAGACAGATATCTACCATGATGTTAAATATTAAAAGAAAGAAATTGTTTCTGAAAAAATAATGCAGGAAACTTCAAGAAAATGTCATTTTTTTTATTTGATACAAAACACGCTTCGAAGGTCTTGAAGAAATCTTCTGTGGAGCACCAGTTCTTTTGGTTTTCAACAGTTTTGAGTTTTCTATACCTTGCAATGAATGAACTAATGGTAGTAAATGGAATATTCAGGTTGTCTTCTCCGGTAACTTTTACCTTCTTTCCCGAGCTTAACAATTAGTTCTTTTTGCGAATTTGTTAATTCTTTACCTCTTGCCATGATGAAAACCTTCTTGCATAAACATCAATTACAAAATGTTCTGTTTGTATTTTTGAGGCTAAAAAACTACTGATAACATTACGAGAACATTCTCGAATATTCCACTTGAATAATCTAGAGAATGGATAAAGGGAGGCACGGTGGAGTAATGGATAGCAGCTCGGATTGAGAAATCGGAGAACCGAGTTCAAATTCCAACTGAATTCATTATATTCACATATGTACTAATAGCCTTGGGAAAGGTATGAATCCTCTTCTTCTCCCCCCAGCCATGGGTAAATAGCAGGCCAGACGGGGTTCTATAGTTTTGGGAGGCAACTGGTCTAGAAGAAGGACAATTAAATAAAATACTTAATAAAATATATAATATAATATATATATATATATATATATATATTTAATATATAAACATATATATTTAATAAAATATATAAAATATTAAATACAATGTTGTAATGATCATTATCACATACATACTTACATACATACAATACAATACATACATACAATACAATACAATACATACATACATACATACATACATACATACATAAATTCAAATTATACAACAACAAGCATTCATTGGATAATAAATCAACACTGCTGTGTAATAGACAATTTACAAATTGCAGCAATGCGACAATTTTTTAATCGCTCTACTTTCAAGTAGTCAATTTTGTGCACTTTTGGGAGAATCAGATCCCAGAAGCTTTCTTAGGTCTCCCCAAAACTCCCTCGCTAATTGGTCAATACGCACACAAGTGGGCGTTGAAATCCACCCACGCACATTATATTTTTTCAGCGTGTGACAAAGTCAAGTTTCCCACCAAGTTCTTTTATCTTGTGTCCCTATGTTCCTCAAGGAATTTGAAGGCATTATATATATATATATATATATATATATATATATATATATATATATATATATATATTTAGTTTACAAAAAACTAGGTATCCATATGGGTAGATAAAATCCAGAGAGCTCAATGTAAATCAATGTGTATATATATATATATATATATATATATCAATATATATATATATATATATATCAATGTGGAGGCACGGTGGAGTAATGGATAACGGCTTGGATTGAGGAATCGGAGAGCTGAGTTGGAATTCCAGTCGAATTCATTACATTCACTTACATGCTAACACCCTCGGGAAAGGTGTGAATCCTCTTCTTCTCCCTCCAACTATGGGTAAATAGCAGGACAGACTGGGTTCTATAGCCTTGGATGGCAACTGGTCTAGGAGAAGGACAACTCTGAATTCAAAATCTGCGGAGGGTCGTTTGGGGACCTTGTGGCATCCGTTGCACCAGGTCCCTGTATTCGTACCTCCAAAATGTGTGGATAGCCCTGCACAAAGCCTTCACCACTATAATCAAATCTCATGTGTCGGTGTCGGCCACTCAGTTTCTGGGAACTGATCTGCCTGACCCTCATACGTCGAGTTCGACGGGAGAGTTGATCATATATATATATATATATATCAATGTATCTATATATATATATATATATATATGTATATATATCAATGGGAGTATATATATATATATATATATATATATATATATATATATATATATATATCAATGTATCTATATATATATATATATATATATATATATATATATATCAATGGGAGTATATATACATATATATATATATATGTATATATATATCAATGTGTGTGTGTATATATATATATATATATCAATGTGTATATATATATATATATACAAATCTTGTGTGGGTGTCCGGCTTTCAGTTTCTGGGAACTGATCTGTCTGGCCCTCATACGTCGAGTTCGACGGGGAGAGTCCATCATATATATATATATATATATATATATATATCAATGCATATATATATATATATATATATATATATATATATATATATATATATCAATGTATATATATATATCAATGTATGTATATATATATATATATATATATATATATATATATATATATATATATATATATATATATATCAATGTATAGCAGGCAAGACTGTGTTCTATAGTCTTGGCTGACAACTGTTCTAGGAGGACAATTCTGGATTCAAAACCTGATCCTCCAGGTTAGGGGGTTGTGCAGTAGGCTAACCACCTACTCACTTAAAAAACCGATCCTCCTGGCTTGTTATAGAAACCACAACGATATATTGCGGCCCTATGTTCTTCAAGGAATTTAAAGTCATAATATCATAAAATATTTAAATGGGATTTATTTCTGTTTCTATTAGATCAATAGATTTTTCTGTTTTCTATGCATATTTAGTTCTTATGCATCTGTGTACAGTTAATTATGAAAAGTATGTTTATTCATTAGCTGGAAATACAATAAATTTAAAATTTGTATGTTTAGTTTATCAGATTCTTAATTTGGTTGGCTGTTTTTGTTTTTAGTTTTTCATAAATTTTTACTTAAATTACTTTTGTTGATAGTCGCTAATAATATGGTTTAATTATTGTCATTAATTTGGGATTGTTTTAAAAATATTAAATTAATTAAAAACTTTAAAAGTAAAATTATTTTATGTAAATTTGTAAAAGTTGTTTTTTTGTAACTACTTTTTAAAATATTTCCTTCATTTTTAAACTTCAAAATGAAAAGTTGAAAGAAGATATTTTTATAATTGCAATAATTTAAAAATTTTCAATGTATTTTTTTTATTAGTTTTAAATTAAAACTAATTAAAAATAGATCGATGATCATGGTTTAAATATTTTTACCAGGCTAATTTGACGTCTGCGCCGTGCGATTATAATTTCAAAAACTTCTCTGTTGTGATTAAAAAATTGAACGAATGGAGGAGAAATACAATTATTTTTATTGACTGAGAAATATAATTTATTATTAACCTGAATAAATTTGAAAACTGAAGAGTACTTGAATGAAAACAAAACGATTTCATCTTTCTCAGTGGAATTCCGTATTTGAAAGTTTAAGAAAACTAAAAAATAAGACGAGAAAATTATCGTCTGTTCACAATCTGTAAAAAGCAGACAATATTTTTGCGTTATATAAGAGTACAAATTTTTTTTTTTCTTTTCAAGTATTTTTTTGTTTTTAATCCAGTTCATTTATTTATTTATAATTTAACTTAGAGGTATCTTTTTTAAAAAATCTTAAATTACAATATTTAATTAAGTGACAAAATTTGAAAAACAAATTAAAAAAAAACAGTTACCACAGGAGGAATCTTAAATGTTCCGTGTAAAACTACGAACCATTTTAAATATTTAATTTAAACAAAAATAAATTACATTTCCTCGTCTATATTTCTCATAGAAAAATGTGTGACTTTTTAATTCTAAGTTCTTCATATAAAACAAAAAAAAAACTTTATTTTCACACAAAAAACACATCCAGTGAATTAATTTTAGAATGGCTCTTAGGCGGTGAAATTTTTGCTCTAGTTTGAAATCAACTAAAAATTTATTTAAAAAATAACAAATAAAATATTACTTACCTTTCCTTTAAAAAATATATAGAAAATAGATTATCTTACAGCTTGCTCTAGTGCCAGTCTCACAACCTTGTCAAAGCCACTTAAATTTATAAGCGCATCATGTGACAATGTACGGTAGACCAAAACTGCCAAAAACAAAAAATTACTTTCTCGTTGTCAACATTAACAATCTCATATGTTTGAAATAATATATGTATATTGATCGAATTTAAAAAAAAAAAAAGGTAATTATAATCCTTTTAGTAAACGTAATATTATTTCATTGGCTTGAGTCGACGTATTTCATTACAAGTGAAGGAAAGTTACGAAGCGAATTCCAACCCAAATTACTTACTTAACCTAAAGTGGTAGCAAAAAGCAAGGGGGTCTGTTTTACACAGTTAATTTATTAAAGCTATTATTGTTTAATTTATTTTATTTTTCATCTATTCCTGTTCATTGAAGAAAATTCTTCACCCGCTATTCACGACGTCCGATTTTAAATATAACGGGTTTATAACGTAAAACGTGCTGTATACGAAAAGATGCTTCCGTATCTACTGATTGCATAGTTTAAATTATTAAAACAATTTTTAAAATCCTTGTATAAAAATTGATTGAATAACTATTTTTGGATAAATCTTATATTTATAAATTATTTATATAAAAATAACATATCCCGGTAAAATAAATAAATAAAAAAAAACTACTTTTTTATTTTAAATAAAATAAATAAATAAAAATATGAATAAATAAATTTGATTAATTATTTACACTAAATTTTACATTTTTTTGCAGTGTTGTAGTGTTGCATTGTTGTCTTTATCTGTGTTGCCATATTCACGATGTTCCGGCCATTATATGCTCCGACCTTCTTCAGGTTTTTGGAATTACAATATAAATTTAAATACCTTTTCATTTGTAAAGTTCTTTGTTCAGATACCATTAGCTTAAAATAACCTATTATGTTAATTAATTTCATTCAAAGCACCAATTATTTAATCTTGGTCAATTTTACAAATTTAAATGTCAATTTACAAATTTCTTACTAGTCTCCTAGCCTTCTTCAGGTGATTGGAATTTCGAACTGAACCCTTTATCTCATCCACCATGGTAGAATGTTCTAGTTCCATGTGCCATACCTCTTCAAGATATCTCAGTTATCGCCCTTTTACCTCAACTCCCTCGTGTTTTTGTTCACCACTGGAGTAGCCATGGTCTTTGGGTCAAGTCATTGGATCCAACCAACGCTTTTATCCACTGGGCCAAGTGTCCTTGAGGACATCAGTGTATGAATTTCGGGGACTTTTAAACTTAATCCCTCAGTAACCATTTTTGTTTTACCAGATTTTTATTGCAATTTTTGTTTTTACTATTGTATTTCTATAGTACTCTGTATTACTGGTTCCCATATTGTATTCATTTCTATGTTTGGTTGGCTCAGGAGATTTTTGTGGCTCAGCATATGTGCTGATTCCTTAAGTGCCTGTCTGAACTGTCAGATTACACTGCATCCCGACTGCCTCTTAGGAAGTCTCGCAGGTTAGTATTTATGGTTGGTTTGGTTGGTTTGTTTAACGGCATTCCAACCTTAGGGGTCATTTTAGGCCAAAAATGATTTTGAGTCTGGCAACATTTGGTTTTCAAAAATGTATCGCTGGAAACATTTGGTTTTCAAAAATGCATTGCCAAAAACATTTGGTTTTCAAAGATGTATTGCTGGAAACATTTGTTTTTCAAAAATGTATTGCTGGAAACATTTGGTTTTCAAAAATGCATTGCTGAAAACATTTGGTTTTCAAAAATGTATTGCTGGAAACATTTAAATGTATAGCTGGCTATATTATTTTCCAAAAATGTACAGCTGGTAATACTTTTCCAAAAACGTATAGCTGGTAATATTATTTTTTCAAAGACATATAGCTGGTAATATCGTTTTTCAAAAACTCACTGCTGGCAACATTATTCCTTCGAAAATTTATAGCTGGTAATACTATTTTTCCAAAAACGTATAGCGGACAACCTTATTTTTTCAAAAATGGCCTTTCTGTTGGACATAGTTTATCGCCGTACCCAGTATGCATATGCAGTTTACCGTCGTACCCATGGACGCGGATGCAGTTTACCATAGTATTTATGAAGGAGGAAGAGTTCATTCTAATGTAGATAGGTCACCATAACACTTTCAAAGGGAGATAATTCATAGGCAAAAATAGTTTTGGATGCGAAATTGAAGATACCTGTAAATTCTTAACATTATTTACATTGTTTGGATTGTTGTCCTCATCTTTATTGTCATATTCACAACGTTTCGGCTGTTGTACACTGAAGCCCTCTTCAGGTGATTGGAATTTCAAAGTGAACCCTTTATTTCGTCCACCATGGTAGATTGTTCTAGTTCCATGTGCCATGCCTCTTTCAGATGTCTCAGTTATTTCTCTTTTAACTCAACTCTCCATGTTTCTGTTACCACTGCAATAGACAAGTATTGAACTCACAACTCTTTGGGCCAAGTCACTGGATCCAGCCAACAGCTTTATCCACTGGGCCATGTGTCCTTGAGAGATGAGTTAAAAGGGAGATAACTGAAACATTCGGAATTCTTTTTTAAATTACTGCTGTTCGATGAATTGTACTAAGATTTTCCATTTATGCTTAGTAAATATAGGTTTTACTTCATAACAATATCACCTGTGACAAACTAATGCAGACATTTAAGTTTTAAAACTTTATAAGTTTTTAATTTTTAAATTATATTTACTCACATTATACTTTCAAAGGGAGGTAATTCATAGGCGAAAATAGATTTGGATGCTAATTTAAAGATAGCTGTAAATTTTTTACATTATTGTTTGGATTATTGTCCTCAACTTTATTGTCATATTCACAATGTTTTGGCTGTTGTATGCTCCGGCCTTCTTCAGGTGTTTGGAATTTCGAACTGAACTATTTCAATAAAAAAAGTTCACTAAAAAAATTTAAACTTAATTTTTTTTCAATTCAGGGCATTAACTCTCTTTGCCCTGTTTACAAATTTCAGGGGAAAATAAATTGATTGATAATTTTTAGCAATTTAACTTTTACAATATAAATTTAAATACCTTTTCATTTATAAAGTTCTTTAAAGATACCATTAGGTTAAAATAAATTATTATGTTAATTAATTTCATTCAAAGTACCAATTATTTAATCTTGGTCAATTTCTTATTAATCTCCAGGGTTGCCTGCTCTGTTATGTAGAACATAAGACAAATATATATATATATATATATATATATATATTAACTTAGTAAATGATTTCATAATTTAAGCAGCTTTAAACAGGTTTGTTCGGGTTTTTTAATTTTTTCTGTAAATTTCATCCAATCAGCTTTCAAATTATGAAATTTTATCCAATCATCTTTCAAGTGATGAAATTTCATCCAATCATCTTTCAAGTTATGAAATTTTATCCAATCAGTTTTCAATTGATGAAATTTCATCCAATCAGCTTTCAAGTTATGAAATTTTACCCAATCAGCTTTAAGTTATTAAATTTCATCCAATCAGCTTTCAAGTGATGAAATTTCATCCAATCAGCTTTCAAGTTATAAAATTTAATCCAATCAGTTTTCAAGTGATGAAATTTCATCCATTCAGCATTCAAGTTATGACATTTCATCCAATCAGCTTTCAAGTTGACATTTCAAATCAGTTAAGAATTTATGATGCAGCTGAAAAATAAAATGTCATTATGGACAATGGCGTAGCAGAAACATCAAAGGTGAATGTGAAGAAGGGATTAATTTTTTACTCTTCCCCATTTGAAGCATAGTATTGTAGAGGACCAGGGGGGGTGAAGATGAAAAGAAAACACATGCGTTTAAATTTCCTCCTTGAAGAAGGTCCAGCTACAAGAGAATGTTGGACTTGAATTAAGTTCAACTGAAGATAAAGAAGACAAACAAACCGATATATTGTGGCGTGCTAATTAGATTTGGTTTAGAATTGTTAAGAAGGCTTTGGTGAAGATTGGGTTTTTGGTTAGCACATCACATTTAAATTTGCAAAAGACACAAGGAAGAAATAACAAGAGATTATGTAGTAATCAACAATAAAATGTATTGAAAATAGACGAGTACAACAATTGTGCTTGATGAAATAAAATTAAGAAAAAGGAAGTAGTTTCCCTTGTACGGATGCAAGATTGAAAATATGTATGAAAGAACTTTCTTGTTTAAATGTTCACAGTTCAGTGATAAATGATAACTGAGTTCAAGTATGAAAAAGCTTGTACAAAAGGATAATAGAATTTTGAGTTTGTTACTTGGCTTTTGGACAGACAGTTCACAGCGTAGTGCAATTGTAGTTTTGTGTCTCTGTGTGTGTGTGAGTAGAAGAATGTGAATACACGTACGTAGTTGAGCTCTGTTGATTTATTTGTTCTACAGCTGTTCTATTGTTTTATTTTTGTGGTATTTATACTTTTTGAGTAGGCTCCAGAGAGGAGCGGGAAAACATATCGAAAGGAATGTTTAAATGATACGATTGGTCAAAAATCAACCAATCACTGATTTTTTACTAAACCAAGTTTGGCAAAGTCAATGGCAGAAAATTTGGTGTGGCTACTGTGATGGATAAATTGTTCTGTAGTAAATAATACTTATTTTCTAGCCAATAATTATTAAGTATTTTGTGGGCGTGGTGTATCGGAGTAGTCACTACAATATATTAAAACAAATATATGTATTAACAACAGATAACGAAGCACACAATTAACATTATATTTGTGTGTGAACATTTGTGTTTGTTCTTTGGTGAATGTTTGTATTTTGGAAAAGTTCTTAAGAGTTTGTACATATGTGAATGTGTGAAATATTATTTAATGTCTGACCGCATGGTTGAGAGGCTTAATTCTTAAAGGTCACATCTTCACAGAAAGAAGAGAGAAAAAAGAGGAGGCAAACTCGTGTTTGCTATTTATAAATAATGTAATCACATGACAGGCTCACAGCGACTTGGCAGGAAACTTAACAGTCATGCACTGGAAAAATATATTGTGCGTGGGTGGATTACAACGCCCACTTGTGTGTTTATTGACCAATTAGAAGCTGATATTTCCTGAAAATATTTACTAAGCTAAGAAGACTCTTGGAAGCCGATTCTCCCAAAAGTGCACAAAATCTACTGTACGAAAATATAGGGGTTTCAAAATTGTCACATAAGACAGTAGCGTTGATTTCTATCCAATGAATGATTGTTATTGAAATTTGAATTTGAATAGGTATGTATGTGTGTGTGTGATGACGATTGCTATAGTATGAAGTAGCTTAATTCTAAAATGTTTGAACTGCTAAGAGTTTTTGTCTGTCAAAGAAAGGTTTCAAATCCAGAGAAAGCATATTTTTATGGAATATCAGGGCCTTCTTAATTTGGAAGGTTCTATATACTGATGACCAAACTGTATCCATTTACTGTAGATGAATTACCTTCAAAATTAGGTCTTCAAATGTATGGTGTTTGAGTATATATGGTAACTAAAAAAATCTTTATAAATAAAAAAAAGAAGGGATGTTAAAAAGTGGGGGATCAGTATTGTATTGTTATTTAATATTAAACACATCCCCCATTTCTTGGCCATAGTAGATTCATAGATGAAATTCCAAAATATCCTTATAGTTAATCAAATAAAAGGATGATAGAAAGTGAGGGATCAATTCTGTATTGATCTTTAGCATTAAACACATCCCCCAGTTGTTGGCCAGATTAGATTCATAGATGAAATTCCAAAACATCTTTATAGGTAATCAAATGAAAGTATGACAGAAAGTGAGAGATCAGTTTTGTATTGTTATTTAGTATTAAACTCATCCCCCATTTCTTGGCTGTAGCACATTGATGGATGAAATTCCAAAATGTCCTTATAGTTAATCAAATAAAAGGATGCTAGAAAGTGAGTGACCAGTTTTGTATTGTTATTTAGTATTAAACACATCCCCCATTTCTTGGCCATAGTAGAGTCATAGATGAAATTCCAAAACATCCTTATAGTTAATCAAATAAAAGGATGATAGAAAGTGAGGGATCAATTCTGTATTGATCTTTAGTATTAAACATATCCCTCATTTCTTGCCCAGATTAGATTCATAGATGAAATTCCAAAATATCCTTATAGGTAATCAAATGAATGTATGGCAGAAAGTGAAGTATCAGTTTTGTATTGTTATTTAGTATTAAACACATCACCCATTTCTTGGGCATAGTAGATTCATAGATGAAATTCCAAAACATCCTTATAGGTAATCAAATTAAAGCATGATAGTAAATGAGGGATCAGTTTTGTATTGTTATTTAGTATTAAACACATCCCCCATTTCTTGGCCATAGTAGAGTCATAGATGAAATTCCAAAACATCCTTATAGTTAATCAAATAAAAGGATGATAGAAAGTGAGGGATCAATTCTGTATTGATCTTTAGTATTAAACACATCCCCCATTTCTTGTCCGTAGTAGATTTATAAATGAAATTCTAAAATATCCTTATAGGTAATTAAATGAAGACAGAAAGTGAGGTATCAGTTTTGTATTTTTATTTAGTATTAAACACATCCCCCATTTCTTGGCCATAGTAGATTTATAGATGAAATTCCAAAACATCCTTATAGTTAATCAAATAAAAGGATGCTAGAAAGTGAGGGATCAGTTTTGCATTGTTATTTAGTATTAAACACATCCCTCATTTCTTGGCTATAGTAGATTCATAGATGGAATTCATAATTAAGAATTTTCTGCGGAATAAAATCGTATTCATAATTTTATTCCTTCAAACAATTGAAATACAAAAAAAATGTTGAACAGAATATAAGAGTAGGTAGAATGCGAATGTGTAGGAAATTCAGTTGTCCAGGTTTTGTAAAAATCTGAATGCTTGAATTCTAAACAATAATAAAATAAAAAATAAAGAAAATATGGCAGTGTCTAGCAAATAAATAATTTGTATTTAGAAAAATGAATTCAAAAACTGAAAAAGAAGTAAAAGTAGTCTTTAGCCGAGAAGTCATCGGTTCAGAGAAAAAACTGTAGTTTTGAAAAGATACAGAGATACACAGGTTCTAACACTTTCGCCCCAGCCCCTCAACCTCCGGCGTCTTACTCTCTGGGTTGAGATGTCTACTCAGTCCTAACCAAACTTAAGGGAGTGGCCGTAGGTCCCCTGAACATCCGTAGATTATTCGACCAATCCGCTGGTTTAATCCTGCTTCCTGCCCACGTTGTGATTTGTTTGATCCAGAAAGCAGAAGTGATGTCCGTCCATTCACGGTTGACTGAAAATGGAGACACGGCTGGAGAGTTTGTGCTAAGAAATTTAGAATGCAGCAAAAAAAAAAAATTAATATCTGCAGAAAGCCGGACAAACAACTAATAATAATAATAAAATGAATAGAAATACAAAAAGTAAAATGTAATAAATGTACATAAAATTATAGTATTTTATGTACACTTCTGATAAAATTTCATAAGAAAGGTACCTATAAATTAATTAGATACCTTTCTTATGAAATTTAATCTCACTCTCAACAGTCTTATTTTAATTTCTTTATATTTTCCATAAAGCATTGTAAACATAAAGGTGAAAGCTAAGTACAAAAAAAAATTAGAGTGCTGAAAGTTTTCCCTAAAAATAACGAGGTAAATAATTTGTTCACTTAAATCTAAATAATTTCACTTCTCTCCTTCCGTAGTATAAATTATCCTCACGTAATCCATCAATCATCACCTGTCAAGTGACACGAAATGTTATGACCTGCTTTGTTTTATTTTCAAACTACACCTTTTCAGCGCAGAAACTAAAAATGTTTGTTTCAAAATATTTTAAATAGACATTATAATTTCTAATTTTCTTAAAATAAGTTTTGAAAAAATTATAATTGATTTTTAAAAGAATTTCAAACTGAGATTTTCATTTTTTTTATAAAATGTAAAAATAGGGTTGACATGATTGATTAACTGTCAATTTTGCTGACTAAAAAAAAAAAGATTTTTAACGAAAATTTTAGACGTGCTATGAAAAAATAAAAAATGTAAAAAAATACCCCTAAAATACTTTGATCGTTTCTCTTAATAGTAACATAAACATTTAGACGATAAAATTTTGTTTTTTGTCAAGTTTGGTGTCTTTTTCATCATGCTATGCTCTTTTTTAGTGATCTCATAGAAGTACCTATGTTAATACCTTAACACAAAAAAGAAATTTTTTCTGATATTATATATTAATTTTTGATTACAGGTAGAAAGGCCACAAAAACTCTGTGAAAATACATACCTATATTGACAGAGAAATCATACTGTTGATCATGCCAGAATATGCACTCCCTCCCAGAAACTGTAACTAATGTCTGCTCAACATAGTTACAGAAATGTCTCTGAGCAAGCATCTGCAATAGGGATGATTAGCTGCCTGAAAAGACAGGCATACTCGGATATGAGCAGTCAGCCATTACATATTATTCTAGGTACATTAAAAAAAAGCAATAAATTTTAAAATGCATTTTAAAAACTGAAAAATCTTTCTTGAAGTTATTTTACTTGTTTTGTTGTGTTTTACAGCATATCAACCTCAATGGGTTATTTAATGTCAACAAGATTTTTATTTCTGGTAATATTTAAAAAAAAAAAAAAATGCATTACTACTAATATATGTTTTTCCAAAAATCTATTGCAGGTAATATTTTTAATTAATTGCAGGTAATATTTTTTCTTCAAAAATGTATTACAGGTAATATTTTTTCTTCAAAAATTAATTGCAGGTAATATTTTTTCTCCAAAAATTTATTGCTAGTATTAAAACCTATTTTACACTTTCATAGTGTTTTGACCCCAGTTTGGGGGTTAACTATTTGCCCATAGTTGGGAACCTAACAGGTGCTACCACCCCAGATCAGGGTGGACCTGGGAACACCAGCAATTAAGAGGCCTTGCTGTTGGGCGTAGTTTATCATCTTACCCAGGACATGGATGTTAGTTTATTGTCTTACACAGGACGCATTGAAGTTTTAATTTTTTTTAAATCATTTCACCAAAAGCAAGGTGATAATGCCACTGAGATGCAAAGGGAGCAAAAAAAGAATGAGAAGACCTTAGAAGAAACTAGAAACCCAATATTAAACAGGAGAGAAGATGGGAATAAACTCTACTCCTGTTCAAAAAGAAGAGAGGAGTGTGAACCTAGCAAATTTTCCACTCTTATTCCAAGCTAATAGATTAAATATAATATTTCCAATAAATGAAATAATTTTGTATATTTCAAACAGGTTGGAATCTTTTTTTCCCTTATCAGTAAAATCTATAAATTCATCCATATTGACAATTCTGTCACCACAGCATAATTATCTTATTAAAAAGTCTTTCAAAAATAAAATTAAAATTAAAAACAGGGATCATAACATTCATCTACAGGTTCGTGGGTTAATGTATCTTAATAAATTTGTTTGTGAAGATGTATTCTTGCCATTTATATCATTAACTTCACTATCTGCTTTTTGTATGAATGATTTATGTAATATAAATTTAACTGCACCACATACTTGATTTTAAAAGAACTGATTCGACGTGCAACTTTCGGATAATAACTGCGACATTCCTCTATTTAGTTCATGCCACATCGACTGAAAAAAACTACTTCAACAAAAGAATTCTCCTATTACCATATTAGTAAAAAAAGGCAGACTCTTAAATTTCCCCCCAAAATTCAACCTCAGTGTTGCAACCACACGCTCCAAAATTTCTTACCGTTAACAATAACACATTTCTAAAAAACATATTTCGAATCACATCTAATCTTTCGTTGTCCAGTTATTACCTGGATGTAAAAAACAAATCAATTTCCATACCTGATGATGTCTGTATGAACAGATGAAAGTACTCATATAAAAAGACCTTATGCAACTGGAATTTATTAAAAACAGGGATCATAACATTCATCTACAGGTTTGTGGGTTAATGTATCTTAATAAATTTGTTTGCGAAGATGTATTCTTGACATTTATATCATTAACTTTACTATCTGCTTTTTGTATGAATGAATCATGTAATATATATAGATATATATATATATATATAACGTAAATCATTCAAACAAAAAAAAATACTGAAGCTAATTATATGGCAAGAATATTCGTTTGAATGATTTACGTTACATAAATTGAATACGCACTACATAATTTATATATATATATATATATATATATATATATATATATATATATATATATATATATATATATGTATGTGTTATTTGTCATGAAAACACTCCAATGAATGCACAGGATCACCTCATCAGTGATGTTATGACTTGGGCTCATGACAAGTTTCGGGTCTTGCAACATCATACTTGTTCGCCCAAGAGACTCTACTGAAACAGTAATATTCCGGCAGGCAATCCTGAAGCAAAAAATCCACCAAGCACACAACAAATGGACACATTAAGTAACTACCACTGCTGATCTTGAAATTACAAGTGACCAATCATTAATGACCTACGTCACTTCCTCCTCAGGCAAGACAATACAAAAAAGAATAGACAGCATGCTCATCTTTTTTTTCCATCTTAGGTCCACCATGCGGAAAGACCCACATTCTCAATGAACAGTTTGACATAACAGGTAAGTAATGGCAAGAAATGTTTCCTTTCACATGAAGCGTTACTTTAACCAAAAAATAAAAATAAAAACAAAATATCAAACACATTCGTTGGTCATAGGAATTATGATCATATATATATATATATATATATATTAGCTCCTGAAAAATTAATTTCAGTTGAGCCTTCTGGTTTGAAGTGTGAATTTGTAAACAGTGACTATTTAAGCTAATACTGCACAACTCTTCGACAGAATTGAGTCACTGTCAGTCACAGTGTGTTTATCCGAATCTAACAATAAACACGCTAAAATTCACACTCATCCCGTACCGTATGCTGATGGCTTAGTGGGAGAAGTTCGGACTGACGCAAATCCAGTCGGGTTTTCGATCCTAGCTAGAGGCAACTGGACGTCTAGTCACACTGATGAGCTGTGAAACAGCGAAACAGTCTGTCTGTGGATGACATATATATATATATATATATGTATGTATGTATGTATGTATTGTTATGTGTTGATAATTGTAACAAAGGAAAAAAAAAAGAATGATTTGCCAAAACGCAGAGCTAAATCACAAACAATTGACTGAAAAAACACAAAATAAAATATATACAAGATATACAATTGGCTATACAAACTGAAAACACAGAGTTACTGGCGAAGTGTTACGAAGGAGAAGGGAGGAGGGTCAAGTGTCTTTACTACGGTAGGGCGAGCGAAGGAATCTAGTTGCTATAACTGGAAATCCACTAATGTGTGTAAATAAAGATAAAGTTTTAGTTTGGTCAATGAAAATTAGTCAAAATTCTATTTACCAGATTTGTTCCATGAAATTCTCTTTTGGGTTTTTGTTGGTCGGCAACTTTTCATAGAGATTCTTTCGGCTGGATATCATAATCCTCAAATCAAAAGCCAGAGTTGATACTGACAGCTATTCCTTTCTGACACCAACTGACAACCCTTTACCCAAAAACCTATTTTATAGGGGCTAACACCTAATTTGCATACTTCTAGATGTTTCTCGAATCATCTAGATTCTTCTCGAATGTACTGGAATGATCTAGAATCTTCCAATCGTTCTATTTCAAATTTCTCTATTTTACAACCACTTCATGAAAGAAAACTATTTTTGTATTAACAGGTAGGACCCAGTGGAATCCCTTACTATAAATTTTAACCTTATTGAGACTTTCTTTTTATAGAAATGCATCCTCGTAACAATATATATATATATATATATATATATATATATATATATATATATATATGTGTGTGTGTGTGTATATATGTATGTATTAACCTCCTAAATACTGCTTCTAACATCATCACGTCTTTTGAAATTAAAATGATTTTGTAACGTTTATTTAGTTTGTAAAAATAAAATGTAGCAACATGATTCTGCTACAAGACAATTTACAAATGTTTTTAAAAATTTGACTCTACATATATATAAGACATTGTTATCTTACTGACAATATTTATTTCGATATAATTTTCAAATAAAAAGTCTCATTAGAAAATATGAGAAAATTCAAAAGAGAATATGCAGGACTATGTTGTCTTTGACATTCAACACAACATGTTTAAAAGAAAAGTTGCTGCCAAATTACACACACACACACACATACATACATATATATATATATAAAACATTACCTGAGGAAAATTAGCTGATTTAAAGTTTAATTAACCTGAGTTGAATCAAATATTTACTTTTAGTATAAAATACTGCAGAAATCATCTTTTTTATCAGACAAAGGGGTGTTTTTTGACATATTGAGCAATTTATTGAAATATTTCAAAAAATACATGATGAATACAATGTAAACCCATTATATATATATATATATATATATATATATATATATATATATATGAATCACTTAATTATAATTATCAAATCCTCCTAATAATTTCTATCATGTGTATATCATTGCTTGAACCGGGTTCTAATGCTCTAGAGTGAGCGGCTTGGTGATAGTAGTCGTGGCTCCAGGGGGCACAGTCCTATGGTTAGAGAGAATCTCAGTAGAGTTCCACCACGGAATATTTGAGCAAGCAGCGTTATATTGAATCTGATTTGATATCTCTTCGTCACCGAGGCCCGTTGGAACAGTTGGTATGGTGTTTGCTTGACAACCTAACTGTCAGGGTTTCAATTCTCTGTAGTGGATGCGCACTGCTGATGAGTCCCAAATATAGGACAAAATGGCCGTCCAGTGCTTTCTGCATTCTGTTGAAGTTTCAGACTCGATGAATCACTTAAATATAATTATCAAATTCTCCTAATAACTTCAAATATATATATATATATTTTTTTTTAACTACTTAGTAATATTAAAATTTTTAAATAATTTAAGCATTCTAATATTTTATTAAATTTTAGATGCCACTTATTTACAAAGATGCTTGCTGAGGAAATGCGAGAAATTATTCCTAAATTTTAAATTTCCTATAGGAAAGATTTCCTATCTTCCAAAATAAAATATACTTTTCTGAAACATTATTTGAGGAATATTTGCTGATTTAAAGTATAACTAATCTGATTTAAAACAGACATTATTTACTTTAAGTGTAAAATATTGCATTTTTTAACCTGCCTGTAGCTGTGTTTTTAAGTGACAGTAGCCATGTTTACATGTTTGACAAGGTGATGACATATCCAATCTTATTCGATGGAGACTTTATTTGTCGTAGTTTGCATATATTTAGTGTGGAATAGTCTTGATTATTGTGCACACATTGAGTCCTCAGTTGCGCAATAATCGAGTCAAGTAAGAACTATAAAAAGGCCATTAACAAGGTAATCTTCCGCACAAATCTAATCAGCTGTGAATGTATGCAAACAACGCCAGTAATGGCTGCCACGCCATAACACGAATGAGTCCGGACTTTTACTGTCGATAACTCCAAAATGATAGATTTTATCAAAATTTCTTTGTTATTTTCAAATTAAGCATGTATATTTACACCTAAATTGAACTATTCGGGAAATTTTTATTAGATACTTAGCGTGGGCTTGAAAAGCAAATTACCCAAGTGCTATGGGAACCTACCCATAATAGTAATAGACTAGTCTGTACTCCATAAATACTGCGCCTCAAGAGGAAGCAACACAGTCAGTGAGTGAGTCAGTCAGAGACAGTAAGTCAGTCAGAGACAGAGTCACGTTCAGACGATTACTGTAAGACATTGGAATAGTGATACCGGTCGAGACAACATAGTTCTCTCTAACCTAACCTGATTGTTATTACGAACACTTTTACTTCTTTTGTACATATTTCTATTTGTAATATATCTGTGTTATTCCATACCTGTGTTCGAGTTATTCTTCATTGGTTCTACCTTGGACCATCACCGTGGTACAAGGAACCTGGACCATAATACCAAGTTTTGTTGCATTTTTTATCTTACGATTCAGAGTATATATTTTCAGTAAATGGTGTTTCTGCTTGATAAAAAAAAGGTTCTTGATATTTCATAAAATTAAGTAGGAGTGATAAGATGTGAGAAAAAAAAAACAAGGTTTTCTAAAAAGATATATTTCAAAAATAATTTTATTCATTTTTGAATAAGTTCTGAAAGTTTCATTATAATCAGACAGTTATTTGATTTTTGCAAGATTTTCCAAATTAGATTTGTTTTTCACCTAAAAAAAGGCACTAAAATTAGGTACCTCCGCTTTTTCGTGGGTAAACAACATAGCATAATGAAAAAGGCCACAAACTTAATAAAAACACAGTTTTGTCATCAAAATGTTTATGTTATTATTCAGAGGAAAGATCAAAGTATTTTTTGATTATTTTTTAAAATATTTTAATTCTTTCTAGTTTGGTTAATAATTTTGAACATCAGCATTGGACTTTATAAATAATTACAATTAGTTTTTTAGCACCATGTTCTAAAGTGAATATAAAAAACTCAACTGGAATCAGAACACAGCTCCCCAATGAACAACTCTGAGCCGTTAATGATTGCACCAACTGTTGAAAATTGCACTCATTGTAGATAATATTTAAAATAAAATAAATAAGGAATTAGTTATTTCCCTTGGACCTTGGACAATTGTTTTTCAAGTTGTAAAGGGCACATGGACCTTTGTCGTTAATCTTCACCTCTTTTTTTCTTCAGTTGTTGTAAGAGAGCCATGCTGAATAAATAGATTATTTACAATGCTCTTTAACCATAACAGTATCTTGTTTGTTATTGCTTCTTGTATAAATGTTGTTTGTTCTGTCACCACCAAAAATTAACGTCGGACGTTTTTCATTCATTCATTCTATTATAATGAGGTGTTTTCACTGACTATTTTTTCAACATTGGTTACGGGCCCAAGCTACCGACCACCACATGTTAGATGTCAGACATCTTGTTTTTGCTGTTTTTTGGGAATTATGTAAACTAAATTGAACATTGTATCGCTGAATGGGGCAAATGATGCCACCTGGGAAATACATTGTAAAATAGCACTAATCAAAGATGGCTTATGGATTGTCGTGAATGAAATGGAATCTGTTCCTACGGAGGCTAATGCATATGGAAAATATTTCTCCAGAAAGGATCGTGCTTTAGCTAGGATTGTCTTGTCTGTTGATCTGTCACTACTAAATATAATAGGAGACCCTATTGACCCTACAATTGTATAGAAAAAAATTAGCGGACCAGTTTCAGAAGAAGACTTGGGCAAACAAATTAACGTTGAGAAGGAGACTATTTTCTCTTAAGTTGAGAGAAGGAAATCCCGTTCAGAGTCATATAAAAACGATGACAGAAATAACACTTTCCTCTTCATAAAACCAAGATTTTGATGACTTGCGAGGAGATATATAACCCGGTCTTCTTCTACAGTGTCCCCATAACACATAATTCTTCAAAATGAAGAGGAAAGTGTTGACAATTGAACTCTTTGTAGATATTAAATTAATAAATAAGGGATTAGTTATTTCCCTTGGACCTTGGACAATTGTTTTTCAAGTTGTAAAGGGCACATGGACCTTTGTCGTTAATCTTCACCTCTTTTTTTCTTCAGTTGTTGTAAGAGAGCCATGCTGAATAAATAGATTATTTACAATGCTCTTTAACCATAACAGTATCTTGTTTGTTATTGCTTCTTGTATGAATGTTGTTTGTTCTGTCACCACCAAAAGTTAACGTAGGACGCACTTCATTCATTCACTCATTCGATTATAATGTGGTGTTCCCACTATTTTTTTTTTCAACTCCACCAAAACATCCAAGCTTAAAGCCCCTGGTTTTTCCAAGCAGTCACCCATTTAGGTATTGACAAGGCTCAATATTGCTTAACTTTGATGATCATATGGTAACCAGTGTTTCAACATGATGTCGTTGTAAGTCTTTTTCTATCAAATCTGTATTCACAAAGAGAAAATCAACAGGTTATAGATGAATATAATTTCTATCCTGTGTGTGATTGCATATGTCGAATCAAACTAGTCTTCTATGCAAAGGAAGAGCCACACACTTCACAAGAATATGGTTTCTCTCCAGTATGTATTCGCATATGTGCAACTAAAGTCGATTTCTTTGCAAAAGATGAGCTACACTCGTCACAAGAATATGGTTTCTCTCCAGTGTGCCTTCGCATGTGATGATTCAGTGGTGATTTCTGAGAAAAAGAAAAGCCACATACTTCACAGGAATATGGCTTCTCTCCAGTGTGCGTTCGCATATGCTGTGTCAATTGTGAATTCTGTGAGAAAGAAGAGCTACACACTTTACAAGAATATGGATTCTCTCCAGTGTGTATTCGCATGTGTTTTTTTAAATTTGACTGGCATGAAAAGCAAGTACCACATACTTTACAAGAATATGGTTTCTCTCCAGTGTGTGTTCGCATAAGTTTCTTTAGATTTGACTAACATGAAAAAGAGCATGCACACACTTCACAAGTATATGGTTTCTCTCTGGTGTGTGTTCGCATATGTTTTTTCAGATTTGACTGATATGAAAAAGAAAAACTACATACTTCACATGAAACGGGTTTCTCTCCAGAATCTGTTTTTAAGTATCTTTTCAAACCATCAGAGTTTTTGCCTTTGTTGGATTCAGAAATTTTTTTTCCAGTAATGCTGTCCATAATTTTTGCACCTTATCTCATCAAATAATGGCTCATTCGCATTCAACAAAAAGAGTTTTTAAGTTGAGAAATCTGAAAAAAAACAAAAAGAAACATGTTTAAGTTGGTGTCTGTTTCACAACTGCCCAAGGGAGCCATACAATCCATTTCCTTGAGGCAAGGAAAAAATAGCTGGCCTGCCGGCAAGCACTGCACTGTACTTTTTTACTCCCCCACCATTTTTTCTCTACACAAAGTGGAAAATAATTTATCATCTATGAAGAATTTGAAGACACTTTTGAACTCTATTTAGAGTGTAAAATGAAGACTCGGCAGCCCACAGTCCAGTGCACTATTTTTGGCCTGATCTGGAACTTGTAAAGGTAGATGATAGAGGCACTGTGTTTTAAAATTATATAAAAATGTCATTCACATATTAATCAAGTAATTTTTACAGTTATGAGCCCGTGATGTTCTAAACTAAAAGTAATATGTGTTTCACATCAGATTAATTAATCTTTATATTGGTTAATCTTCCTCACATAAATTTTTAGAAAATCTTATTTTTCAAAGATTTTTTAATAAAGAGAATTATGTTGTGTTATGTTTGTCAATATGGCCGATTTTAATGATTTAAAAAAGTATCATCCGAATCAATTTAAATTCTGTTTGAAATACAGCAAAGTATTTTAGTCATTGGAATTAATCTATTAGCTTAGTATTCAAACAAGCTTCAAGAAAGATTTTTTAAACAGTATTTCAAACCTTAGGTATTGCATTTTTTTTTTTTTTTTTGGAGACACCTACCAAAAAATGATTTTTAAAAGTTGTTTGGGCTTGAAAATTAAAAAATATAATTATTTCCTCTCTTCGCAATATTATTTTTACCACAAAATAGTTTGGTGTTTTCATGTCTGCCGCTAAACAATCAGAACAGAATACGAAAAGAAATACCAAATATATGAGGCAAATAATTAAACAGATTTTTAAAACTTATTCCCAGCGGATTATAATGACAAAAAATAAAGTAGCTGAATGTATAAACTACGAGTTAAGTGCAATTGAATATGGTCATCAAATACGTGTTTATTGCGATTTGTTCAAGTTAATTAGTAAAATAAAGTTTGAGGCACTTATGTAAAAGCCTTGATAGTTTCTGAACTTAAAAAAGAGATTAGATGGATCAGGATGCATTGTGATAATCTAGGTACCTTTGCTAATTTGGTATACATGAGGTTTAAAATGAATTTTTAGAAACAAAAATGCAAAACTATTTACATTCTTCAAACTATAGTCCTCATCTTTGTTGCCACATTTATCACGTTTCGGCCCTTCAGTATCTGTCTATATTTCTGAGATGAGGTATTATTTACACTATTTACATTATTCAAACTATTGTCCTCATCTTTGTCACCATATTTATTACAACGTTTTGGCCTTTCAGTATCTGTCTATATTTCTGAGTTGAGGTATTATGTACACTATTTACATTATTCAGACTATTGTCCTCATCTTTGTTGCCATATTTATCACAATATTTCGGCCCTTCAGTATCTGTCTATATTTCTGAGATGAGGTATTATGTACACTATTTACATTATTCGGACTATTGTCCTCATCTTTGTTGCCATATTTATCACAATATTTCGGCCCTTCAGTATCTGTCTATATTTCTGAGATGAGGTATTATGTACACTATTTACATTATTCGGACTATTGTCCTCATCTTTGTCACCATATTTATTACAACGTTTCGGCCTTTCAGTATCTGTCTATATTTATAAGATGAGGTATTATGTACATTATTTACATTATTTGAACTATTGTCCACATCTTAGTCGCCATATTTATTACGATGTTTCGGCCTTTCAGTATCTGTCTATATTTCTGAGATGAGGTATTATGTAAACTATTTACATTATACAGACTAGAATGTCGAACAGAACCCTTTATTTCGCTCACTGGGGTAGACTGTTCTAGTGCCATGTTTAATGGATGCCAGTTATCAGTAGTCAGACACAGATTGGACTCTGACTCATCCCTAGAAGAATGGACCAGTATTCCAATAGATAATCTGATGGGGATGTTGACTTTCTGTACACAAACAACACACTTCGGAATGGGTCACATATATATCGACAGGAGGAGGGCTTAGCAATGGGCTCACCATTATCACCAGCAATGGCGAATATATACATGGAATACTTTGAGGAAATGGCATTAGAATCTATATCTATAAAGCCACTTTATGGTTAAGGTATGTAGATGACACCTTCATAGTATCTATATCTCTAAAGCCAACTCTATGGTTAAGGTATGTAGATGACACCTTCATAGAATCTATATTGCTAAAGCCAACTCTATGGTTAAGGTATGTAGATGACACCTTCATAGAATCTATATCTCTAAAGCCAACTCTATGGTTAAGGTTTTGTAGATGACACCTTCATAGAATCTATATCTCTAAAGCCAACTCTATGGTTAAGGTATGTAGATGACACCTTCATAGAATCTATATCTCTAAAGCCAACTCTATGGTTAAGGTATGTAGATGACACCTTCATAGAATCTATATCTCTAAAGCCAACTCTATGGTTAAGGTATGTAGATGACACCTTCATAAGGAGATAGGCCGAATAATGTAAATAGTGTACATAATACCTCATCTCATAAATATAGACAGATATTCAAAAATGCAAAAGTTTTTTATTTTTTTAAAATTCATGATGCTTTCATTTTAACTGTAATAAAAACTAAAGGATTTAAAATCTACTATTTCCAGTCAGCAAAATACTCTGTAGTATATTTCAAACAGAAATTACACTGATTGGAATAGATTATTTTTTCATTAAAAGTTATTCAAAACGACCATTTGTGATACATTTGTAAACAAAAGTTAATTCTCGGCTTTAAAAATCTTGCAAAAATAAAATATATATTTATGAAGAGTTATTTGAGGAAAATTAGCAAATTCAAAGTTAAATTAATCTGATTTGAAACAAATATTACTTACTTATAGCATAAAATGTTGTATACAAACATTTCTTAACTATGGGGTCTTGTTTCACCGACGTGTTGATTTATTTACATCCAACTGACAACCAAACATGTTGATAGTTAAGTATAGTGAAGCAGACAAAAAAGTTTTTTTCACTGTAAATGGGGGAGAAGCCTTAAAACACGTAACCTTTAAATACTAGATTTATCAGTTTGTGCATCCATATTTTAGAAATTTGACATGTAATAACAGATACAAAAAAAAAAATTTCTTTTAAAAATGGGGTCCTTAGAATTTAATAAGCTTTACAATTTATGATTAGTAAATATAGTTTTACTTAATAACAATATTTCCTAAGAATTATCACATTGAAAATGAATTTTAAAAGATTTAAAAACTTTTATTCAATTTAAAATTCTAAATAAATGAAGATAAATCATGTAAGAATTCACATTTTGTTGAAAAAATTTTTTATTTAGAAAATATTGTCTTTAATATACATTATCTTGGAGTTCGAAACAAGTGCAAACGTGTCTTGCCTGCAGAGTAATACTGAAAAGAAATATGGCCGCTATCGAAGACACAATTTATGCGTGCTGATCTCGTCCAAAACGAGACAATATCTACACACATGCAAATTTCGGCCATGTCAGACTGGCATAAAAGCGAGGTGCCAGTGGCACGAATGAGGTAGGGAGTCATTTGTCGGACTTCATGCAACAGAGTTGGATGTATATATTGACTGATGGACGAAGAGTAATTTGAAGCTCATAACACCCTGAGCATCCGGCTGTTCCTGACCGAGAATATCATTGTACTGGAACAATACAATCCACCCGAAGGGGGAGCGAGAGCAGAGCCCCCACCCTGCCTTTGCGAAGACGCACCAGCCGAAAATGAATGCCACTGAGCTGCCACCTTTGTGATCATGAGATCAGGGAGGGGTGTGATGAAAGACATGACTTACCTCGGAGTTCAAAACGAGTGCAAATATTCTTGCTTGCAGAGTAATGCCGAAATATGGCCGCTATTGGAGATACAATTTATGCGCGCCGATCTCATTCAAAATGAGATGATATCTGCACACATGCAAACTTCGGACGTGTTAGACTGGCATAAAAAGTGAGATGCCAGCGGCACTAATCAAGTCGGGAGTCATTCGGCAGACTTCATGCAATAGAGTTGGATGTACGAATTGAGTGACGGACGAAGAGGAAGTTGAAGTAGGCGCGTCTGAGTTGGTGTCTGTTTCACGACTGCCCAGTGTCACGGCCGAGAAAGGGAGACTCACAATCTGTTTCCTTGAGAAAACCAACGACGAAGGTAGAACAGCTGGTCTGCTGGCGAACGGCGCACTGCACTCTCTAACACCCTCTCATCATTTTTTCTTTTTGTTCTCTACAGAACAGGTCTGATTTTGCAAAAAAAATTTGGTGATTTAAATTCTTCAAAGAATTCTGTTTTTAACTAATATAGTCACTAAAAATTATCACGCAGAATTTCTCAAGTTTTCATAAAATTAAGGGGTTTAAACACATGTAAAAAAATATTTTTACTAAGACTTTCTAATAAAAAAAATTTTTTTTTAAATAATTTTATTCATTTGTGACTACATCCTGAAAATTTCATGAAAATCCAACAATTTTATATTTTTTGCAAGAATTTCAAAATTAGTGTCTCTCCTTGCAAAAAAAGGCCAAAATTTGTTATTCTAAAAGTTAGTACAACTGCTGGTGCATGAAAAACAAGTTTTTTTTTTTTTTTAAATTTCGAATATTCAGAAAAATGAGTAAAAAAATTAATTAAAAACATATTTTGATCCTTCTTAATAATAACATAATGATTTTAAAAAATCAGTGTTAAAGGTTATATATATATATATATATATATGTACAGTGTAACCCGGATATAAGAGAAACCCGGATATAAGAGCGATTTTATCTGGTCCCAAATTAGAGCCTGTGTTAATGTATATATAATAGACCAAACCCAGATATAAGAGACTTCTTCTCCGGTCCCGACAACTCTCTTATATCCGGGTTACACTGTATATATATATATATATATATATATATATATATATATATATATATATATATATATATGTGTGTGTGTGTGTAATTTGGCAGCAACTTTTCTTTTAAACATGTTGTGTTGAATGTTAAAGACAACATCGTCCTGCATATTTTCTTTTGAATTTTCTCATATTTTCTAATGAGACTTTTTATTTGAAAATTATATCAAAAGTACTCGGTTATCTTACAGACGATATTTATTTTGATATAATTTTCAAATAAAACGTCTCATTAGAAAATATGAGAAAATTCAAAAGAAAATATGCAGGACTGTGTTGTCTTTGACATTCAACACAACATGTTTAAAATATATATATATATATATATATATATATATATATATATATATATATACACACACACTCACACACAGGTCAGTGCCATTAAGCAGTCCATTAATAAACAATGATATGGCTTAAGCCACGCATGTGCAATGAACCCCAACATTTTTTGTCGTGTTCAAATTAGAATCATAATCGTCAATGGATCCCAATTTGAAACAAATTCAAACTCGATTGTGAAACTTTTTAAAGTCTGAATTTTTGTCGGTATAATCTCAGATTTTAATAAAGTCATTAAATCAAGTTTTAATACCTTCAGTATATCCGTATTTTCCCAGGCATTTACTATTGTTTAGGCTTTGGCATTTCACACTCACGATTGTGTAGAGGTTTGGATTAGCACTTTGCAGAATTTTTGAATGTGAAATATGCAGCTTACAACTTTTGTCCTAACTTTAAAATTTCACATATTTACTCAACGGGATTTGCTTTGATATCAATAATCTCCTTTTCCAAATAATTTATATAATCTGCAGAGAAGCGCCATTTTAAATCCTGCTTTAAAGATTAAAGAAAGCCACCATTGCAGCCAAATAACACTAAATGTTTTTCAAAACTGCCAATATTCAATTCTTAGTATTGAATACACATTCTGCATGCTTAGCCACTGTTTCATGGATTTGACAAGCTTTGTTTTGTTGGTCTAAGCTGGCAATTCTGACATCGCAATCTAAACCATGGATAGAAGTTTTGGACCCCAACTACCACAGTTTATCGGCACCAACCTGTATTTGATATGCTTTTAAAAATGCAATTATTTTTTTTTGTTTTGATGTATATCAGTAAACAAAAGAATTTCACATATGAAAGAATATGAATAAATTATTATATTTTTATTTTTTTAATCCATAGTAAAAAAAAACTTCATTTATTTAACAAAGTGCTATATGTACTAAAGAACAGAATTCTGAAGAAAATAACTCTATTTAAAATAATAAATAAG
>OZ038479.1:6910745-6953245 GCA_964036315.1 Acanthosepion esculentum | reverse complement strand
ATCTGTTTTCAAGTATCTTTTCAAAACATCAGAATATTTGTCTTTGCTGGTTTCAAAAAGGTTTTTTTCAATAATACTTTCCATAATTTTTGTACCTTATCTCACCAAATAATGGGTCATTCACATTCAACAAAAAGAGTTTTTAAGTTGAGAAATCTGGAAAAAAACAAAAAGCAAGAAGTTTAAAATACAACAAACTGAGTAAAAAAATTTTAGATTATATCAACTTCATACTTGTATATACTCAGTTGCATCTGATTTTTATGTATAAATTCCTTTTTAGTACGAAATCAAATATAATTTTTACTAGAAAGCTTGTGTCTACAATTGCATCTACATTAAAAAAAGAACAATAGCCCTAAATAATAGAAGTATATAGATAATCACTCATCTCAGAAAGAAAATACTAAATTACTTCAATTATTTCTTAATCATTAATAAAAAATTTTGAAATATTTTGAACTTGTGAAATAGAATGAGAAGTCCTACTTGAAAGCATCAAGCAAAAATGATTTAAAAAAAGATCTTTTGCTTACAAAAAAGATAACGAGTTATAAACTTTCAATTTACTATAGTCACCATTCTTATTTTCTGATAATGTCATGTATGGATGTCTGTATTTAGAGAAATGAACACATCAATACACACAAAAATGAACCAAAATTGTTTTTAAAACACTGGGGGTTGTTGAATTGTTGTGAGCTTTTCCATTTATGATTGGTATATATATATTATCAATTATCTGATTTAAAAATTTTTTTCAGTGAAAAAAAACATATTTTAAATCAGTTAATTTATAATATTTATACTTTGTAAATTTACATTGAGCACTGTTTTGCAAAAATAAAAAATGTCAGCAAGAACACCAGATTATATATCTTACTATTCTTTCTTTTTATTTATATACACACACACATATATATATATATATATATATATATATATATATATATAGTTTACGAAAAACTAGGTAATCCGTATGGGAAGACCCAATGAGGATAGAATCCAGAGAGCTCAATGTAAATCAGAGCTAATAATTTAAATAAAAACAGATTACTTTAAGGTTCCATATAATAAATTATTTCACCACAGCCCTTCCAAAGGACAGTGGATCATCAGATTTATTTCCAAATGTTGAAATGAAAAAATGAAAATAAATTTACACATTTATGACGGGCAATAATAAGGAAACTCACGAAGTGGGGGCAGTGTAGGGGGGTAGAGAGACAGCATTGAGTTAGATGTAACATTTCTATTGTTTCAAATTTAAATTTTCGCTGAAATCTAGACATTGACACTTTAAATCTGTTAACGGAAGTTATATTTGGAAGCGACTTATCAAGACAGTAAAAGGCTGTTTGTATAAATTAGTGGGACAAGAGAGGCTACCTTACTTTGAATTACTTACAGTGTTATCTGACATACAAAATGCGGTCAATTCTCGTCCACTAACATATAGATGTTCAGGGGATTATGAACTTGATGTTATTTCCCCTAATGCTTTTCTTTGTCCCCATTATAACAACTCTGAATATCAAAGATAACCCTTTTGACGTTGAGGTTCCCAATAGAATGAATCTATTGGACAGTCTGGAGAAAAGAGATCTTCTTCTTGAAAGATTCCACAAATTGTGGCATGAAGATTATTTGTTGAGCTTGCGCGAACAATCTCGAGAATTATATCAGAGGGATTTTAGGAATGTCATAGGGGTTGATGATGTGGTTCTCATAAAAAATCCAGCTAAATCTAGACCCTACTGGTCGTTAGGTAGAGTTGTTGATGTAATACCTGGTAACGATGGAAATATTAGGTCCGCTAAGGTGAAGAAACCCGATGGTAATTCTTACTTATATTCGATTAAACATTTGTATCCTTTGGAGTTATCGATCACTCACTCCCACCAAACAATCAGCCCCCCAGCAGAAAATATGGAAGATAGTGATTTAAATGGGGGTATGACTGATGTCAGATCAAGTGAATTCTGTCCTAAATACAGATCCAAAAGGAAAATGAAAAAAGTATGTGAAAAAAAATAGGGATTATCTTTGGTACTGAGATGTAATTGAATATGATTAATAGAGCAAGATTCTGTTTGGAAATACTAGGAAAAGAACAATGTTACAAGATTGTTTTTCTTTATATTGGATAATTTTAGTGCCCATCTTATAGATTGAAATTTAACTGTTATAGCTTAAAGAACATTTTTTTTTTCTTTTCTTCATGGGAGAGTTTGGAAATTTTTGTTGACCGAGATTTAACATAAGTGTGAGAGGTCACCTTCGGTGACTTGGGTGGTGAGATTCATGTTTTGAGTGTTTTTTGGAAATCTTTGTTGACAGAGATTTAACATGAGGTGAGAGGAGATCTTGCAACGACTTCGGTATTAGATATGATATGTTGTTTTAATGTCTGGGTTGGTGGCCTGTGGAAGGGGCGGTCGGAAAATTTATGGCCCCTTTGTCATGGAATTTGGCAGCTGAAAGTGAGTCCTTTGTATCAGAAGATTTTGTCTTCAGTCAGAGTTTTGTCATCGGACGATACAGACGTCCTTATTCTGGCTCCATGGTGAACTACTATAGTTGGCCACGTAAATTAATGTTACCTTAAATAGTTCGAATTTCAGCATCGAATTATTTGCCTTTAAATATTATAGAATTAATTTATTTAGCTTTTAATAGCTAGATTACATTTTATTTAACATATAATACAATATTTTTTTATAAACAGTTGGGCTGAGGTTTAAACAATATAGATAGGAAAAGCTACTAAGCGTGCGAGAGCCCAGGAAGTAGTTGGCTGAAATAGTAGCTATATGAGCGAGTGGGAGAGGAAATTCAAATACAGTTAAGATTAAGGCGACGGATCGGAATTCGTCACTATTCAAAGAATCATATTACTTTCTTCTTAGAAAAATAGTTGGATATTCACATGGATATAAAATAAAGGAGTTTGTCAATAATATCAAGGAATAAAAGGTGAAGTATTTACCGATAACCTTTTCTTCTCAAGGACTGTCGAAACTTACATTCTTTTGGTCAAAGCTTTGATCATGAACAAAATGGGGCCTCGTAACACTTATATATATATATATATATATATATATATATATATATATATATATACACACACACACACACACACACACATATGTACGTATACACACAAATTTAATGAAAATACCATTTGACAATTGATACAGAATGTTTGAACATATACACATATGTATATATATATAACAATATACACACACATACATATATACATATACTTATATACACACACACATACATATATACATACATATACTTATATACACACACACATACATATATACATACATATACTTATATACACACACACATACATATACACATACACACTTATATACACACATATATATACATAAACATATATATACATACACATATACACACGCATACATATATACACACACACATATATATATACACACACATATATAGACACGCACACACATAGACACATACATATATATACATGCACACACACATATGTATAAACACACACACACACATATAGACACACACACATATATATACACACACAAATTTAATGAAAATACCATTTGACAATTGATACAGAATGTTTGAACATATACACATATGTATATATATATATATAACAATATACACACACATACATATATACATACATATACTTATATACACACACACATACATATACACATATACACTTATATACACACATATATATACATAAACATATATATACATACACATATACACACACATACATATATACACACACACATATATATATACACACACATATATAGACACACACATATATATACACGCACACACATATATAGACACATACATATATATACATGCACACACACATATGTATAAACACACACACACACATATAGACACACACACAAATTTAATGAAAATGCCATTTGACAATTGATACAGAAATTGTTTGAGCATTGTGTGTGTATATATATACACACACAGATTATATATATATATATATATATATATATATATAACAATATATACAACAGTCCAAACAATGTAAATAATTACCTCATCTCAGAAATACAGAGAGAAAAAGATTTAAGCCCACTAAACAGCTTAAATTTTCCCTTGGAACCTCTCTTAGTAGAAATCCGAATTAATGAAAAACACACAGGCTTGCATTTGTGTGAGTCTATATCCACCTGGTCATGACCATTTGCTATTTTTTTCATTTGCTGAAGGCTTTTCTTTTAATGGATAGAGGTCCGTATATCTGCAATGTGTCTCATACAGAAAGTAATCCTTGAACCATAAATCAATTAGGAATCTTTGGGTAGAGTAGAAAGCTATTTCTTTTATAACCTTAATCTGATATGTTTTTACAATTTACAAATTTTAGTTTGGTCTAGTTGTTTGAAATTTAAGGAAATTGAAACGTTTTTTAAATTGCATGGTTGCCAGTAGTTAGAGACTTTTATTGAAAAAAAACCTGAAATGGTTACAAACATATATATATATATATATATATATATATATATATATATATATATATATATATATATATATATATATACACTGACTGCCAAAATTGTCAACATTTATATTAAAATATTACTGATTTTTTAAAAAAATTATCTATGTAGCATTTTACAATTTTTGATAGCAATTATTTGAAAACAAGACGAACCCTATAAAAGGTATTAAAATTCAATTTAATGAATTTATTAAAATAAAAGATTATACAGAAAAAAATCAGAGTCAAAATCAAGTTTGAATTTGTTTCAAATTGGAATACACTGATAATTATGATTCTAACATGACAAAAAATTTTGGTTTCCATTGTGCATGTGTGGCTTAAGCAACATCATGGTTTATTGGTGTCTGGCTTAATGGTACTGACCTGTAGTTTTAATTTAATGAAAATATTGACCAATACAAATTGATACAGAATTTTTTTAAATTTTAAATTTTAGTTTTTTTTTAGCTAATTAGAATTAAAAAAAAAAAACAGTTCCTGTTAAAAATTAATTTTTTATCGAAAAGTCTTAAGAAAAAAAAATTGTGCACTATATCTTTTATTCATAAAAGTAATAAAAAATTTTCTAAATAAATCATGTATCAAAAAAAGTGATACCTTAGACTTAAAAATGCATTTTAAAAATAAAAAATATTTCTTGAAGTTTTATTTTAGTTTTAATTTCAAGTTAATAGATTAAATTTAATATTCCCAATAAACCAAATATTTCATCATATTTTAAACTGAATTTAAATTGAATGGAATAATTTTTTTATGATTTTCAGTAAAATCGTTCATATTGTCAACACAATTCTCTATATTAAAAATATTTCCCAAATAAAATATAATGTTCTATGATATATTATTCTCAAATAAACATTATTTGAGAAAAATTAGCTGATTAAAAGTTTAATTAATCTGAATTGAAACAAATACTACTTACTTTTAATTTAAAATTTTGCATTTTTTAACACGGGAGGGGGTGTTTATGAGGTGCTTATAGATCTATTGATAGCCTGATATTTGGGAAATTTATCTCAGGGGGACATAACTGTAAAAATTACTTGAATATAACATGAGCACCTTTTTATATAATTTTTTAACTACCCAGTCATTTTACAAATTTAAAATATTTTGAGAATATTAGTATTTTATTGAACTTCAGGCAATTTTATACATACACACAAAAGAATTCAAAATTCTTTTTAAAATACTGGGAATTATTGAATGGTAGTGAACTTTTCCATTTATGATTAGTAAATACAGATCTTATTGAATAACAATATCACTTGACAAGTAAAATTAATATGAAATTTTAAAAGATTTAAAAGTTTATAATTTATTTTAAGTAAATTTTAAAAAAATGGAAATTATTGTAAAAATTTGTTATTCATCGACAATTTTTTTTTCATAATACACTAGTGTCCATAATATATTTTACTCGTAAAAGCATTTAAAAGCTTTTTGTTTTTTAATTTTTTAGATAATAAACTTTTTCATGATAAAACTTTGTTTTTATTAAGTTTGGGGCCTTTATTCATCATTAACTTACCTAGATAAATAATAAAGTGGCTGATTGAATAGGTGTTAATTGCAATATATATATATATATATATATATATATATATATATATATATATTTACCATGACTTTCTAAAATTTCTAAAATAATTTTTTATTCATTCATTTCTGAATAAGTTCTGAAAGTTTCATTAAAATCAGACAATTATTTGATTTTTGCAAGAATTTCCAAATCAATAAATAATAAAGTGTCTAAATAAATAGGTGTTAATTGTGATTGAATATGGTCATCAAATAAGGCCGTTCATTACTATTTATTCAAGTCAATTAGTAAAAACAAGATAATCCAATAATGATTTTATATATTCTTCAAAGTCTTCTGCATTTAATTTTTAGGAAATCCATAGTTGTACCTAATTATAAGAATCATAAAGTGGCTGAAAAATAGAGATTTTTAATACTTCGATAAAAAAATATTATACCCTGATGAAAAAAGACCCCATACTTGATTAAACAATTTTTTTATCATCTAAATGATTATAAATGATATTAAGAGGAAAAAAAAACAAAGTATGTTTTTATTATTTTTCACATTTTGATATCAGAAAAATATTTTGGCTTCAGACAATAATGTCCTTATTATATATTATTCATAATAACCATTAAAAGCTTTTTTAATTAAATAACGTCTTTGTTTTATTGGGTTGTGTATTTTACAATTCAGAGCTGAATTTCGAGTAATATCAGGTTGAAAATTACTAAAAAAAAATTGATGATATTTTTACCATGTCTTTTCAAAAAATTTCATTCATTTATAAATAAGCCCTGAAAGTTTCATTAAAATCCGACAATTATTTGATTTTTGCAAGAATTTTTAAATTAATGTGTTTTACAACTAAAAAGGGCGCTAAAAAACTAATTGTACCTTGATGAAAAAATGCTCCAAATTTGATTACACAATTTGTTTTTATCGTCTGAATTCGGAACTTCCACTTATTTGACAAAATTTTTAAATACCTAAGGTTTAGAATGTCAAATTTAATTTTGATTTCTTAAAATCTTCTTAAAGTGGCCATTTTCTTAATTTTAAGAGATTTGTAAACAAAACAAATTTATTAAAATCAATTTTAAAACTCTTCCACAAACTATATATATATATATCTGACACATTATTTGAGTAAAATTAGAAAATTTAAAGTTAAATTAATCTGATTTGAAATAAATATTACTTATAGCATAAAAAAGTAAAATACAAATTAATTATTTACATTATTCGGACTATTGTCCTCATCTTTGTCGCCATGTTTATCACAACGTTTCAGACGTTGTACGCTCCGGCCTTCTTGAGGTGGTTGGAATGTCGAAATGAACCCTTTATTTCATTCACTGGGGTAGACTTTTCTAGTTCCATGTGCCATGTTTAATGGATGTCAGTTATCAGTTATCTCCTGTTAATTTCCCTTTGCCTTAACCGGGTATTGAACTCCCACTCTTTGGGTCCTGTCACTGGATCTAACCAACGCCTTTATCCACTGTGCCATGTGTCCTTGATGAATTTCTGGGTATTATAAACCTAATGTCTTCAGCACCATTTTTACCAGTGCTCTAATTGCAATTTTTTGCTGTTATCATTGCATGTTTTTACCAAAGCTCATATTGCAACTTTGTTGTTATCACTTTTCTCTGGCACTCCTTATTACTGGTTCCCATATTGTATTCATTTCTATGCTTGGTCGGCTCAGGAGATTTTAGTGGCCTAGCATATGTGCTGATTCCCTAAGTTTACGAATTTTCCAGTGGTGTTCCTTGTCTATGATCTCAACCTGATCCCACAGAGGACGGTGATCTTCCTTCTCTCTCCATATAATGGTCAGCCACGCCTGATTTTTTACACTTTTCAGTGGACATCCATTAAACATGGCACATGGAACTAGAACAGTCTACTCCAGTGAGTGAAATAAAGGGTTCAGTTCGACATTCCAACCACCTGAAGAAGGCTGGAGCGTACAACGGCTGAAACGTTGTAATAAATATGGCGACAAAGATGAGGACAATAGTCCGAATAATGTAAATAATGTACATAATACCTCATCTCAGAAATATAGACAGATATTGAAACAAACTTGGTTGACCTTCTTTTGAGCAGATGAGGAGTGTTTCTCCTGCAGGGATTATCTCTTTGTCTCTGACTCAAAGTGATGAACCCACACTTATCCTGTGTTAGGTGATATTCAAGAAAACCATTTGGTTCTGCCTCAATGTCAGATTTTTCCATTCAGTTCGACATTCCAACCACCTGAAGAAGGCTGGAGCATACAACAGCCGAAACGTTGTGATAAACATGGTGACAAAGATGAGGACAATAGTCCGAATAATGTAAATAATTTTAGAAAGGATAAAAAAATTTCAAGAAATAATTAAAAAATACTTTGGTCTTTCATCTTAATAATAACATAAATATTTTGACAATAATACTTTATTTTTATTTAAGTTTGTAGCCTTTTTTATTATACTATGCTGTTTTCCTGCAACAAAGTGGAGGTACCGATGTCAAAGTTATTGAATTCACACTCTTTGGGTCCTGTCACTGGATCTAACTAACGTTCAATACACAGTTAAAGCAGTGGAGACCTTGGAGAGGTGAATTAACAGGAGATAACTGATAGCTGACATCCATTAAACATGACATGTGGAACTAGAACAGTCTACCCCAGTGAACGAAATAAAGGGCTCAGTTTGACATTCCAACCACCTGAAGAAGGCCAAAGCGTACAATGGCCGAAACGTAATAAATATGGCGACAAAGATGAGGACAATAGCCCGAATTATGTAAATAGTGTACATAATACCTCATCTCAGAAATATGGGACAGATACATTCCTAGCATGTCTGAAATTTTCATTAAGTATTTTTTTTTGAGTCAGCAAAATTGACAGAAATTTGAAAACGTCAAACATTTTTTTTCCATTTTATAAAAATAAAATGAAATTTATTTTGAAAAATGAATTAAAATTTTTTCAAAATTTATTTTATGAAAATTAGAAATTATAAAGTTTTTTAAAAATATTTTGAAACAAGCATTACTTACTTTCCGCGCTGAAAAACATAGTTTATAACATTTGGTGTCACTTGATAAGTGGCGATTGATGCTTTCATCATGTATTGACAGCTAATATGAGGGAAAGTTATCGTACGGAAGGACAGAAGTGACATAATCATTTAGATTTAAACGAACCAATTATTTACCTCGTTATTTTTAAGGAAAACTTTTAGTGCTCCAATTTTTCTGTTTTTTGTACTTAGCTTTCACCTTTACGTTTATGATGCTTTATGGAAAATATATTATAAAAAAATTAAAATAAAACTGTTGAGAGTAAAAATTTCATAAGAAAGGTATTAGATACCTTTCTTATGAAATTTTATCAGAAGTGTAAAGGTGAAAGCTAAGTACAAAAAAAAATTAGAGTGCTGAAAGTTTTCCTTAAAAATAACAAGGTAAATAATTTGTTCACGTAAATCTAAATAATTTCACTTCCTTCCATCCGTAGAAAGAATTATCCTCCCGTAAGTTATCTAAACGTCATGAAAATGTCTTTCATCACCTGTCAAGTGACACGAAAGGTCTAAATTGCTTTGTTTTATTTTCAAATTACATTTTTCCGGCGCAGAAGCTAAGTTAAGCTTGGTTCAAAATATTTTAAATAAACATTATAATTTCTGATTTTATTAAAATAAGTTTTGAAAAAATGCTAATTGATTTCTAAAAGAATTTCAAAGTGAGATTTTCATCTTTTTTATAATATGGAAAAAAATGATTGAAAATGATTGATTATCTGTTTGTTTTGATGACAAAAAAAAACAAGATTTTAAAGAAAATTTCGGACGTGCTAGGAACGATTAAAAAATGTAAAAAAAATGCCCCCAAAATACTTTGATCTTTCCTCTTAATAATAGCATAAACATTTAGACGATAAAATTTTGTTTTTGTCAAGTTTGTCGTCGCTTTCATCATGCTACGGACTGTCTTCTTTTTTTTAGCGATTTCATCCAGGTACCTATGTTTTTTACCTAAAAAAACAACAACTAATTGTAAAATAAAAAGAGCATACCCTGATGAAAAAAAATCCCCAAATTTGATTAAACAATTTTTTATTGTCTAGAAATGTTTAAGTGTAAAGACCAAAGTATTTTCTGAACATTTATTTTCAATTTTTTAATCTTTTCCAGCACGTCCGAAGGTTAGTGGGTAACAGATGTATAGTATAAATATATATTTTTAGTTAAACAGATATTTCTAAAATACTTTAATTAATTTCTGAATAAGTTCTGAAAGTTTCATTAAAATCAGACAATTATTTTATTTTTACAAGAATTTCCAAAATTAATAAATAATAAAGTTTCTGGATGAATAGGTGTTAAATTGCGATCGAATAAGGCCGTTTATTACTATTTATTCAAGTCATTTAGTAAAATAAAGTTTCAGAGACTTACAAAATAATCCGGTACGAAAGCCTTGATAGTTCCTGAAGTTAAATAAAAGATTTATAGACCAGGATGCATTGCGATAATCGGTTCGCTGCTTCGAACAATTTTGTTTCTTTTCCATTCAATTTGGAGACATAGTTTCGTACCTCACTTCATGAAGAGCGCTGTTAATTCGGCAATTTTCTAAGTAATCTAATATTTTATTGAATTTTACGTACTTGTTGAGGAAATGTTAGAAAATTACTTATTAATTTTAAATTTACGATACTTAACGTTCTTATTTTCTGATAATGTCGTGTATGGACGTCCGTATTTACAAAATTCCTGACGTTTATAAGCACACAAAAAAATTAAAATATACTTTAAAAAATACTTGAGTCGTTGAATTTTAGTAAGCTTTTTCTATTTCACCTAACCGCTACAAATTAATACAGGGATTTAATACTTTATAAATTATACTAATTAAAACTTTTTAAAAATGAAAACAATTCTTGTAAAAATTCATTATTCATTAAAAAAGATCTTAAGATAATCATAATACAATACATTTATTAGAATCGTTGACAACAGGACTAAGAAGATGTGGCGGACTTTATCACATTATTTAATTTAACTTTAGATTAGGAAACAGGGCTGACGCAGAAAAGGATAAGCAAAAGACATTGTTACACATAAAATATGTATTTAACAAGATGTACAATATCAAACAACGATGTGAAAGAAAGCATGCATTTAAGTAAGAAAAGGTTGAAATATGGCGGACTTCACCACATTAATTTAACTTTAGATTAGGAAACAGGGCTGACGCAGAAAAGGATAAGCAAAAGACATTGTTACACATAAAATATGTATTTAACAAGATGTACAATTTCGAACAACGATGTGAAAGAAAGCATGCATTTAAGTAAGAAAAGGTTGAATAAAACAAGAGTTGTCTCTCTTTATCTGTTATTTTAGTACAGTATAACCCGGATATAAGAGAGTTGTCGGGGCCCGGATAAGGAGTCTCTTATATCCGGGTTTGGTCTATTTTGTTTAGGTAAGTATGGCTCTAATTTGGGACCAGAGAAAATCTCTCTTATATCCGGGTTACACTGTATTTTAAATTCACTGGAATAATATTCATCAGAGTCTCTTATAATGACTGTTCTTAAAAGATTTGCTGTGTAAGAAAAGATTATGTGAGTGTATACAAGGTATGTTCAGCATGTGCGTGGTGTGTGTGAGTGAGAAGGTTGGCGCATGGGTTCAACTGTCATGGATTCGTTTGGCAGCTGAATTCTCACTAATTAGCTAAGAAAAATTCTTGCTTAAATAAGTGACTATAGGCTCCAGATCGCTGCGCGGGAAGAATTATTCTTCACGTGCAGACGATCTGATTGGTTGGCACTGACCAATCAGCAAGCGAGTTTTGGGGAGACTTAAGAAAGCTTCTGGGATCCCTTTCTCCCGAAAGTGCACAAAACTGACTTCATGAAAATAGAGCGATTACAAAATTGTCGCATTGCTGCGATTTGTAAATTGTCTATAATAACGTAGTGGTGATTAATTAACCGACGAATTCTTGGCGTTGTATGTGATTTGTATTTTTGTATGTATGTATGAGATATGAGGAATTGGTTACAAAGTCCGGATGTCATCATCATGTTTTTTTGAAATTTTTGTAAACGATCCCAATTTATTTTAATGTTCATATATATATTAATAAATACTTTTAGAGTGCCTTAATAAAATTTTGAACTAACCTCCCCTACAGATTATTTATTAAGGTGGGCTGAAAAGTTCATAGGCTTACTATGAAGGAGTGATGCAAGAGATATGAAATCTTCATGCATTCATTTCAACTCTTCTTATTAAGGAGTGAATGAAGGTTTTCTGCAGATCAAGTGACAACAAAACCAGAAATGATGTGTGTCTGTGTGCTGGACTATATTAATAGCTTTGGATTGGGTTCAGTTCTGGTCTGCCCTTAGCAAGAGACAGTCTTGTTCATCACATGATTCCGATGCCAACGAATCATACGGCGAGTCATACACCAGGATGTGTAGCTGGGCAAGTAGTTGGTAGGGGAAAAGGCTGATCTATGAGATCAATATAAAAGGATCACCTCCATACCCACTCAGGTGGGCAGTCAAAGCCCTGATATGGTTTGGTTTTCGCCATATTAACTTTAATGGGTTATTTAATGCTGACAAGATTTTTATTATCTGTGTATATTTCTGAGATGAGGTATTATGTACACTATTTACATTATTCGGACTATTGCCCTCATCTTTGTCACCATATTTATTACAACGTTTTGGCTGTTGTACGCTCCGGCCTTCTTCAGGTGGTTGGAATGTCAAACTGAACCCTTTATTTTGCTCACTGAAGTAGACTGTTCTAGTTCCACGTACCATGTCTAATGGATATCAGTTATCAGTTATCTCCTGTTAATTTCCCTCTGAAAGTTCTCCACTGCCTTAACCGGATATTGGACTCACACACTTTGGGTCCTGTCACTGGATCTAACTAACACCTTTATCCACTGTGTCACGTTGAGATCATAAACAAAGAACATCACTGGAAAATTTGTAAGCTTAAGGAATCAGCATATATGCTAGGCCACAAAACCTCCTGAGCTGACCAAGCATAGAAATGAATACAATATGGGAACCAGTAATAAGGAGTGCCAGAGAAAAGCAATAAAAACAACAAAATGAGCTCTGGTAAAAATATGTATTGATAACAACAAAAATTGCAATATGAGAACTGGTAAAAAACGGTTGCTGAAGACATTAGGTTTATAATACCCAGAAATTCATCACAGATGTCCCCAAGGACACATGCATGGCACAGTCGATAAAATTGTTAGTTCCAGTGACAGGACCCAAATAATGCGTGAAAAAACTTAAAATGCGAAAATTAGAATAAAAATTACGTGCCTAAAAATTTTTTTGTTTTTTCAAGAATGTCTTTTTTTCTTTATGTGTCCTGAAAGTTTCTTGAATTTAAAATTTTATAAATGACATTTTTGGGTGAGATTCTGTTTCATTAGCTATAAGCAGATTTATTAAGCACAATAAAGAAAAAAATTTAAATAATAAGTGAATTTTAAAATAACATCCATGAAAATAATGCAGTAATCAAGACCAGTAAGTTTGATTTGGTTTGGTTTATGGCATATCAACCTCAATGGGTTATTTAATGCCGACAAAATTTTTATTGCTGGTAATATTTTTTTTTTCAAAAATGTATTTCTGGCAATATTTTTTCTTCAGAAGAACGATTTCTGGGAATATTTTTTCTTCAAAAGAACGATTTCTGGCAATATTTTTTCTTCAAAGGAACTATTTCTGGCAATATTTTTTCTTCAAAAGAACGATTTCTGGCAATATTTTTTTCTTCAAAAGAGCGATTTCTGGTAATATCTTTTTTCCCAAAAATGTATTGCTGATAATAATTTTTATTACAAAGTATTTCTGGTTTTAAAACCCCTTTTTTACACTTTCATAGTGTTTTGACCCCAGTTTGGGAGTTAACTATTTGCCCATAGCTGGGACCCTAACAGGTGCTACCACCCAGAGTCAGAATGAACCTAAGAACACCAACAATTAAGGGGTATTTCCATGCTCCTCAAAACCTCATGATCAGAGGCCTTGCTGTTGGACAGCAAGACCAGTAAGATACTAAAAGCTGTAAAATGGCCGTTAACTAAGTAAGTTCCCACATTTTACTACTCGAGGAAAATGTATGTAAACAATGCCTGTAATGGTGGCCGGACAATGCAAAAGAGACCGAACTGACATTGACGATAAATTGAAAACACTATTCTAGATAATTGTCCTGGCTTCATCTCCAACGAATGGCCTCCCTCATCACCAGATATCGATGCTCTTGTCTGTTGTTTTTAGGTAGTTCTTGAGACTGTGGCCGGTTCTACTCCACACCACAATGTTAAATCTCTGAAGGCAAAATTGTAGAGTAAGTGATAAAATTGATTGACACCACCTGAGGGTTTTAAAGCTGGAATCAATATAATGTTTATCAAAAGGACAATTGACTGATACAACAAAACGTCCTCCATCAAAGATAGACTGAGACCAGAACATCGAAAGCCATTGAACATATGTGTGAAAAAAAATCAGGATAATCCAAGAAGGTCTTTGAGAAAATTGCCTAATGACATTGGAACATTGGAGAGAACCATGTGGAAGCTATGTTGAAATGATCTAGGGATGTTGCCCAACAATTTAAGCAAGAGGCAGGTTCTTTTAGCAGCCACAATGAAAAAGAGGCTTCAAAGAATTAAACAGTTGCTGAAAGGGATTTGTGATGGCATCCTGCAAAACATCATCATCAAAATTATCGTGTTCTTTCAACGAGTTGTCAGTCAGTTCCCGCTGCTTCAGGGGAAATGCCGCAGACCCAGCATCAGTTGTGATTTGGGCAGCCATTTCAGAAAGAGGAAACTTTCCTCTTGTTTTCATGCCTTAAGGGGTAGAAATCAACAAGGAAGTATACATAGATGACATCTTAGGAGGTGCACTCAAGTCATGATGCAATGCTATACAGCTCATGTAACACAGGAGTGGCAATTGTCCTGGCTTCATCACTGGGGTAGACTGTTCTAGTTCCACGTGCCATGTTTAATGATATGTCAGTTATCTCCTGTTAATTTCCCTCTGAATGTTCTCCACAGCTTTAACCAGGTATTGAACTCACACTCTTTAGGTCCTGCCACTGAATCTAACTGACACCTGTATCCACTGTGCCATGTGTCCTCAAGTGAGTGAAATAAAGGGTTCAGTTCGACATTCCAACCACCTGAAGAAGGCCGGAGTGTACAATGGCCAAAAACATAATAAATATGGTGACAAAGATGAGGACAATAGTCCCAATAATGTAAAGAATGTACATAATACCTCATCTCAGAAATATAGACAGATACTGAAGGGCCGAAATGTTGTGATAAATATGGTGACAAAGATGAGGACAATAGTCCGAATAATGTAAATAGTGTACATAATGCCACATCTCAGAAATATAGACAGAAACTGAAAGGCCGAAACGTAATAAATATGGCGACAAAGATGAGGACAATAGTCCGAATAATGTAAATAGTGTACATAATACCTCATCTTAGAAATATAGACAGATGCTGAAGGGCCGAAACGTTGTAATAAATATGGCGACAAAGATGAGGACAATAGTCCGAATAATGTAAAGAATGTACATAATACCTGATGTCAGAAATATAGACAGATACTGAAAGGCCGAAACGTTGTAATAAATATGGCGACAAAGATGAGGACAATAGTCCGAATAATGTAAATAGTGTACATAATACCTCATCTCAGAAATATAGAGAAAAATTACTGTGGGTTTCATCAATGTTACACGTCATGTAGAGTTGAGAAGAATTCAAAATGGCATCCAAGAAACAGATGTTCAGCCTCGTTCCAAAGCAGTAGTATGTAATTTCCAGTTTTAAATACTGGAAATAATAGTTAATAAGTATTTATTTATAGCAATTGTCTCAAGGTGACAAAATGCACCTACAGCTGCAAAGGGAGAGAATTCTATGGCGACAATTTTCATCTTCAACATAGTAAAGGTTAAAAAGAACTCGAATTGAGCCATGGTAATTTTGCTGGAGTTAATTGAGGAGAATTTCTAGTGACGTCACAATGAGTAGCCTAAGCAAGACATAATATTATAACCACTAGGTTATGACTTATTTGGACCGTTATCCTCATCATCACTGCCATATTCATGTTTCAGAATTTGTATGCTCCAAACTTCTTCAGGTGATTGGAATTTCAAACCAAACTCTTTAATTTCATTTACATTATTTGGACTGTTATCCTCATTTTTGTTGCTATATTCACAACGTTTCGGCCCTTGTACACACCGGCTTTCTTCAAGTGATTGGAATTTTGAACCAAGCTCTTTATTTCGTCCACTGGGGGTAGACTGTTCTAGTTCTACATGCCATGCCTCTTCCGGATGTCTCAGTTATTTCCATTTAACTCAACTCTCCAAGTTTTGGTTCACCACTGCTGTGGCCTGGTATTGAACTCACAACTCTTTGGGTCTAGTAATGTCTTTATCTACTGAGCCATGTGTCCTTGAGGACATCTGTGGATGAAGTTTTGGGACTTATAAACAGAAGAGGCATGGCATGTGAAACTAGAATAATCTACTCCGGTGGACAAAATAATGGGTTCAGTTCGCAATTCCAATCACCTGAAGAAGGCCGGAGCATACAACAGCTGAAACATTGTGAATATGGCAATGAAGATGATGCTAACAGCCTGAATAATGTAAAAATGCAAGTAATCATAATACCTCATCTCAGAGATATAGACAAACAAACAACATATATTTAAAAACTAATAAAACACAGTAGCTTTAGTTTTTCTAGGCCTTTATTTTGAGAGCAAATTGTGCATTTTATTACATCTAAAATCCTTGGAATGCTTACATATTGGGAAGGCATTATAAATTTTTTCTCAATACAATTATACTTGCTCAAGTATTTATGTGATCTTTTATAAAAATATGGATTTATAAAATGTTTTTTCAAACATGCATTGTACACGGTGAATAGCTTAAAAAATAAAGTTTAAAAAAATTAACCTTTACCACACAAATTGTTCCCCCAGCCATTGCATTTTTTTTGAAGGTGCAAAAACATGAACACCTACTGTTTTAAAATTGTCATAACATTTTTTGTATTGTGTGTATAGATTTTAATTTTTGTATACTAATAAAACAATGAATGTAATATGTAGTGCATTACATTTTGCATGCATGTTTTGACATTGAAAACAAAAAAATTGTAACAAAATTGCTAAGGCTTTCATTTTGTTAAAAATGTGACATTTCCTCGAATAGACAAATTAACCTTTAGCACAGTTTATTTCTTTCTAGAGTTGTCTCCCCTGCCACTGCATCTTATTTGAGGGTGCAAAAACATGAACACCAACGGTTTTAAAATTGTTATAACTTTCTTTATATTGTGTGCATAGATTTTAATTTTTGTACCTTAATAAAAGAATGAATGAGTAATATTTTGATGTAATGCATTACGTTTTGCATGCATATTTTGACGTTGAATACAAAAAAAATTTAAGTGTAAAATAAAAAACAAATGCATTAAAAAATACATAAATAATTCAACGTACTTTAACTTTTATTATTCCTTGTGGAGTTCTGCTGGTGCAATAAGAAGCAAAATTGCTAAGGCGGCTTTCATTTCATTATAAAAAATGACAGGTTTACTAGAAGAACTAGCATTTATTTACTCTTTCTTTCACCGGACTCATATTTGTCTCATTGAAGAATAAATTTATTATTTTATCGTTTATAAATAGGCAAAATAATTCATCTTTAGAAAAGCTGTCAGGTATATCGATGGTCGCCAGTGGCTTCCATAAAATTAGTCAAGCATGGATGATAGTAACGGCTAGTGGTCATCATCCCTTTCCTCCACGTCATGGTTACCATCTTCAATCACTTCCCCATCAATATCCACTCAAGTAAAGGCTTCAAAATCATCATCAGAGTTCTAATCAAAGAAAAAGTCCTGAATAAAGGCTTTGTTGGATATTGATGCATCCATTTTGTAACTGTCACGCCAAAATGGATCTGCTGGGACAGGGCAGTCATCTCTCATACTATTTCGTCATTTATAAATAGTCAAAACAATTCATCTTCAGAAAGGCTATCAGGTATATCAATAGTTGCCAGTAGCTTCCATAAAATTAGTTAGGCATGGATGATAGTGACCGCTAGTGGTCATCATCGCTTTCCTCTGTATCACTAGCATGGTTATCATCTTCGACCAATTCACTGTCGATATCTACTTGAGTAAAGCCTCCAAAGTCATCATCGGAATCCTAATTAGAGAAAAACTCCTGAATATAGGCTTTGATGGCTATTTATGCAGCCATTTTTGTTTACAAAAATTGCAAAAAAATCAATGGGGGTTTAATCAGAGTTGTAGAAGAATTCAAAATGGCATTGGAAAATGAAAGTTTAAACTTCTTCCACAGAATGCGCCTAGAGTAGCAAAGGGAGATAATTCTATGGCGACAATTGCCACCTACAATGTGGTAAAGGTCAAGAATGTTGTGCTGCTTTCAAATGAGCTTTACAAAAGTTAAATTACACAAAAAGATCTTCATCCCATAGATAAATATCATTTCTTTCCAGTGTGTGATTGCATGTGTAAGCTCAAATGTGATTTCAGTGAAAAGGGAGAGTCACATATATCACAAGAATATGGTTTCTCTCCAGGATGTGTTCGCATATGCCTCTTCAAAGTTGAATTCACTGAAAAGGAAGAGCCACATATTTTACAAGAATATGGCTTCTCACCAGTGTGTGTTCGAATGTGTCCCACCAAATTTGACTTTTGTGAAAAGGAAGTGCCACACACTTCACAAAGATATGGCTTCTCTCCAGTGTGTGTTTGCATATGTAGGCTCAAATGTGACTTCTTTGAGAAGGAAGTGCCACACACTTCGCAAGAATATGGCTTTTCACCAGTGTGTGTTCGCATATGGACTACTAAGTATGTCTTACCTGAAAAGGAAAAACCACACAGTTCACAAGAATATGGGTTTTCTCCAGTGTGTGTTCGCATATGCCCCACCAAACGTGACTTCCATGAAAAGGAAGCACCACACACTTCACAAGAATATGGCTTTTCTCCTGTATGTGTTCGTGCATGCACCACTAAATGTGACTTCTGTGCAAATGAAGTGTCACATACTTCACAAGAATAAGGCTTCTCACCAGTGTGTATTCGCATGTGAACTGACAAATCTGATTTCTGTGTAAAAGAAGTGGCACACACTTCACAAGAATATGGCTTCTCTCCATTATGTGTTTTCAAATGCCTGCTCAAATGTGACTTCTCTGAGAAAGCACAGCCACATACTTCACAAGAATACGGCTTCTCTCCAGTGTGTATTTTCACATGTCGGCTCAAATGTGACTTCTTTGAAAAGGAACTGCCACACACTTCACATGGATAATGTTTCTCTTCAGTATGGGTTTTCATATGTTGACTCATAGTGTCCAAAAGTTGACAACTGATGAAGTGTTACCGACTTCAAAATGGTTTGTTTTTACAAATGTTTCCCTAAAATTGATGTTTGCATAAATGAAGATCTATATATTCCATTCATTTCTTTCTGTTGTGTCTTAGAATTTATTCTACCAAATATGACTTTCTTGAAAAGTAAGAGACTTCAAGAGAATATAGCTTTGGTGTAGTTTTGCATATTCAGCACTAAATTTAACTTCATGAGATCAAAGATCCACACAGTTTAGAAGAACATGATTCTTCCTCTTGGAAGACAGATTCTTAAATTTAAACTCTCAGAAAATTTACGTTCACAAGTTTCACAATTTTTTTTTTCCTGACGACTTTTCCATATATTTCAGGTTACAAAAAAAAAGATGATTGATTCAAATTCACCAAATATTCTTTTGGCTGAAAGATCTGTAAAAGAAAAAAAAATTAGTCTCAAAATACTGTATATTTCCGTGTATAAGGCGACTTTTAGATAAGACAAGGGAAAAAAATATAGCAAATTTCCATGAATTTATCCAATATCTGTAGTATAAGACAACTGCTATTTACTTTATTTACATTGTTTGGACTATTGTCCTCATCTTTATTGCTATATTCACAACGTTTCGGCCTTCTTCAGGAGATTGGAAGGGAAAAAGGAGATCACCGCTACCTGTGAGATGAATTGAAATAATAAACAGAGAACATCACTGGAAAATATAAAAACTTAAGGAATCAGCACATATGCTAGGCCACTAAAATTTTCTAAGCCAACCAAGTATAGAAATGAATACAATATGGGAACCAGTAAGATGGAGTACAAGAGCGAAGCAATAATAACAACAAAAATTACAATATGAGCTCTGGTAAAAATATGTAGCATTTTATCATGTGATCTAAGGCGAATACTGATTCTTCCTTCTTTTACTATATCTAAACAGCTAAAACAGCCTGGTGTACTAATAGCCATTTACTTATACTTCATTGACAATCATAAAATACTGATAATAATAGTACAATAATGTATGATAATAATACATTCCATTGCAGTGAATGCAATTATAACTCAATGTTTACATTTTCTCAGCTGAGCTTGCATGGATACAAGTTGATTTCATTGATATGGAATTATTCTTTAAATATGAAGTTATGCTGAGAATATATAAGGTAGAAATGGTTTTATTATTTCTAGTATCAGTTTATTTGATAATGTGAATTTTTTCATGTACATTGCCTAATGACGAACAATAGAGACTTATTGATTTTAGTGAAAAAAAATATGTATGTAGAACAATTCAAAGAATGGAACCACAGATCGACCAATATATACCAGCTAATATTCACAAAGGAATGGTGGATATTTTATATAGTTGTGTTGATGTATCAGGGCTAATTCCAAATATCACGTGAAAGTGTTAGATTCAGTGTACATTAAGTCCTACCAGCCATCTCTGTAAACAGCAGGAATGGTTGGCAGACTTGTTAATTGTTATTACTGCTTTTATTACTGTAAAAAAGAAATATCTGTTATTTAGGTTGATAGTTTTTACAACTTATAAACTCTTTGTGGGTTATTTCAAGCAGAAACATATTTTGGATTGTAAAAATAATTCTTTTGTTTTTTTTTTGTCTTTTAGAATAACAATGATTTTTTCCATATACAAGTTCGACTATTTAACCCATAGCTGGGATCATTTACAGGAGTCAAATCTACAATTTAACTGAGATAGTGAATTTTCTATAACATATTATCTGAAGGTAGATCACAGAAATTCTTTTTGTTTTTAATCATTTCCCCCCAAGGAAGGCAATAAAGCCACTAAGACATGAGGGGTTAGTGAGTGTTAGAGAAAAATATAGTATTAAGGAGAGAAGTCAATAAAAGAACAAGAAGACAGATGATAATGATTTACATCACATTTAAATTTTTGAAGATCAAAGTTGACTGGGAAGCAAAAAGCTGGAATAGAGTTCCACAAGCAAGAAGTGTGAGAGAAGAAACTGTTAACATAGAACTTACAGTTCAATCTGGCCATTTCAACTGTAAAATGAAAAGACAATCTTTATTGCCAAATTCTCAACGTTCTGTATTATGACCACTTGCATTATTTATATTATTCGGACTGTTATCCTCATCTTCATTGCCATATTCAAAACATTTTGACCTCTATATCTCTGAGATGAGGTATTATGATTACTTGCATTATTTACATTATTCAGACTGTTATCTTCATCTTCATTGCAATATTCACAATGACACATGGCCCAGTGGATAAAGATGTTGCTTAGATCCAGTGACTAGACCCAAAGATCTGTCTATGTCTCTGAGATGAGGTATTATGATTATTTGCATTATTTACATTATTCAGACTGTTATCTTCATCTTCATTGCAATATTCACAATGACACATGGCCCAGTGGATAAAGATGTTGCTTAGATCCAGTGACTAGACCCAAAGATCTGTCTATATCTCTGAGATGAGGTATTATGATTACTTGCATTATTCAGACTGTTATCTTCATCCTCATTGCCATATTCACAACATTATGACCTCTATATCTCTGAGATGAGGTATTATCATCACTTGCATTATTTATATTATTCGGACTGTTATCCTCATCTTCATTACCATATTCACAACGTTTCAGTTGTTGCATGCTCCAGCCTTCTTCAGGTGACTGGAATTTCGAACCAAACACTTTATTTCATCCACCAGGGTAGATTGTCCTAGTTCCATGCCTCTTCTTGATGTCTCAGTTATTTCCCTTTAACTCAACTCTCCAAATTTTAGTTCACCACTGCTTTGGCCTGGTATTGAACCCACAACTCTGTTGGTCTAGTCACTGGATCTACCCAACATCTTTATTCACTGGGCCATGTGCCCTCAAGACTAATGCAGTGGTGAATGAAAACTTGAAGAGTTGAGTTAAAGGAAGATAACTAAGACATCTGGAAGAGGTATGGCACATGGAACTAGAACAATCTACCTCAGTGTACAAAATAAAGGGTTCAGTTTGAAATTCCAATCACCTGAAGAAGGCCAGAGCGTACAATGACTGAAACGTTGTGAATATGGCAATGAAGATGAGGATAACAGTCCAAATAATGTAAATAATGCAAGTAATCATAATACCTCATTTTAGAGATATAGACAGATCTTTGGGTCTAGTCACTGGATCTAACCAACGTCTTTATCCACTGGGCCATGTGTCGTTGTGAATATGGCAATGAAGATGAGAATAACAGTTTGAATAATGTAAATAATGCAAGTAATCATAATACCTCATCTCAGAGATATAGAGGTCAAAATGTTGTGAATATGGCAATGAAAATGAAGATAACAGTCTGAATAATGTAAATAATGCAAGTAATCATAATACCTCATCTCAGAGATATAGAGGTCAAAATGTTGTGAATATGGCAATGAAGATATAGATAACAGTCTGAATAATGTAAATAATGCAAGTAATCATAATACCTCATATCAGAGATATAGAGGTCAAAATGTTGTGAATATGGCAATGAAGATGAAGATAACAGTCTGAATAATGTAAATAATGCAAGTAATCATAATACCTCATCTCAGAGATATAGAGGTCAAAATGTTGTGAATATGGCAATGAAGATGAAGATAACAGTCTGAATAATGTAAATAATGCAAGTAATCATAATACCTCATCTCAGAGATAAAGACAGATATTTCAAACTGTTTTAATCAGCATATAATATCGGCATATTCTTAAACATTATTCATATATAATTTTTTTAAATATTTAATTTTTACAGATTAATGTCTTCAACTTTATTGTCATTATCACATTTCATCCATTATTCACTCCAGCCTTCTTCAGTGATTGGTAAAATACCAGCTAATTATCAATTGATTTGAACTTTATAAAATGGTAAATAATAAGGATTTTCTTACAGTTGGTTCTCATATTTTAATTAATAATTTAATAAATGTTTACAAATTTATGAATAAAAAATTGTTTTTATAATTATTTCTTTATAAATTAGTAAATAATAAATATTGCATTAGTATTAATACAATTCTATTCATTTTTAGAATGTTGTAAATATAAAATTATTCTTGTAAATAGTTTTTAATATTTAAAAAAAAATGTGCTGATTTACTCTTGTTATATGTTTAGGTTTTATCGTTGCTTTTTAAAAGAACCATTGACAAGGAGTGAAGGTAGTTAAAACAATAGTGGTGTTAAGGGAAAACCTGTCCTTTTGACACTCCATTTTCTTACAGGCACAAAGGTCAAACTTTTCCCCCCCAAATTATAATATTTGCCAACTTTTGTCATTCTTAATTTTCCACTCACAAAAGGTTAGTATGAAAATAAGAATTATTTTTTCAGTTAGAAAGTAAAACAATACAACAGGTCCTAAATTTATTATGATCTAATATGGCCTCAGAATAATTTCTTACCTACTAAATGTAACAAACAAAAATAGATTAAAAAATACAATGGATAATTATTAATCATTTCTAAAAGTTATTATTTACAAAATTGGTAAATTTGCAGATTAAGCCCTGGGAACCAATTGCAATGAAAATTTCCATTTTGGTGTAAATTTGTGATGTAATGGAATAACCTGTGACCCCAATACAAAATTTTAGAAATACCCAAATGGGGCCAAAATCGGTTGGAAGCCACTGATCTAGAGTTAAACATGACCCACTGACAACAGAGCTAATCTTATTTTAAACACTTACAACTGAAGAACTATTCAAAATATCACAGATTCATTATTATTATAGCTTCACTATAAAAAAAAACAAAGTATCCATTGTTTGTCAAAACCAGTTAGTAATTTTCATTATGTTTTTTTCTTAAGAATTCATTATTATTACAACTTCACTATAAAAAAAACAACAATTGTCATTGCTTTTCTAAATAACTTCAAGAAATTTAAAAACGAAAACGATTTCAATAAAAGCTTCACTTTCAAAGTTGTCTAAAAAGACTTCTTTTGGTTTTGCGCAGTAATTGAGACGAGTAAGAAGACGGGAAGATGAGTAAAAAGGCCGTTAAGTAAGCTTCCGCGCATGATTTCAGAGCTTAAATCTGTAAATTTACCATAAAATTTTACCCTATTGAAAGAAGTTTTACAAATATTTTTTTCCAGTTTCAGACATAATTTAAAAAAAAAATGCAATTTGGCAAACGTAAGCAATAGACTTGAATAAAAATAAAATCAATGTCGGAATGGCATTTTATATGAGATAAAGATCTTTTCACTAATTTTGCTAAATATTAAATTATCAAAGTAATTAAAGATGGACTATTACGATAGACAATAAATTGGCATTATAAATACGATCGATTATGAAGCGATCATTGAAAAGAATGAGTTTCTTACTATTTGTTCGTGTTAATTCGTAAAATAAAGGGTTACACACTTACAAGATGATCCAATGCGTAAACTTTGTTGATATCTGTATTTTAAGGAGATAAGATGGATTAGGATTTACGACGATAATCACTTCGATGTTTGATACCGTTTTCGTTTACCGCGCGTTGGAGACAATGATTTTTGTACCTCACTTGCGTGAAGAGCGCCATTGAAAGGACCTGCTTTGAATTTGATAAAAGATGTTAGGATTTTGTTTTTATTTTACACTGATTACACATACACTGGGATTCAAACAAAATCTCCTTCATCGTGGCCAGTAAGCTGGTCTCTCATTTCATTTAATATAGGGTATAATTAAGCGAATAATTCGTTTTTGTGTTAACGTCTGATAAAAGAAACGCTGATTAAAATCTGTTCAATTTCACAATGGCGGAATAGGTAATGGCTGCTCCAATTACTGCTACACATTAATTACTTATTTAAGACGTTGCATACCGAGAAAGAATTCGGGAAATGAAAAATTGGACCTGGTCTGAACTGAACATTAACTAAAAACAACGCCAGCTGATATATTTAGACTAGAGAAAGACAGAATGCAAACATTACCGATTTGTTGTCAAGAGTAAATGAAAGAATAATATACAAACAATATGATTATTTCTTCATTTCTTCAAAGTCTTCTGCATTTAAAACATTACAGAGGAATTCGTATTTACGTTTTCATGAAATTAAGTAAAGTGGGGGGTAACGGATGTATGAAAAAGTTTTTTTTTTTTACCATCACTTTCTAAAATACAAACATGTCTAAAATAATTTCACTTACTTTTTGATTTTGAATAAGTTCTGAAAGTTTCATTAAGTCCGACAATTATTTGATTTTTGCAAGAATTTCCAAATTAATGTATTTTTTCAACTGGAAAAAAGCGCTAAAAAACTAATAAGTATTAAACGCGACCGCTGACCTAAAAAAAAAACAAGATTTTTAACCAAAATTTCAAACGTGCCAGAAAGGAATAACATTTTTTTTTTAAATAATTAAAAAATACTTTGATCTTTTCTCTTATTAATAACAAACTTTTTCACGATAAAACTTCGTTTTTATTAAGTTTGAGGTCTTTTTTCATCATGCTATGCTGTTTTTGTTTTTTTTTGGGGGGGGGCGAATTATTCGGCATACCTACATCAATATTAGAAAGTATCAGATCGTGTGTCTGTTATACAACTCACTGATGAAGAAAAAAAAACATACGAATGTTAACGAACAGAATGGATCCAGAATGCCCATCTAACAAAGCCAGTTTTACTTTGAAAAGATTGACTTCAAAAAGTTCAGAGGTCATCCAAGAAGCACCATAGTCACAACGCAAAGAGGTCACCCAAGAAGCACCATAGTCACAACGTAAAGAATTCAAAGAACAAGGCAGAAAGATCCCACTTTTCCTTTGGAGAAATTTACAACCAAGGAAGATCTGCTAACTCGCAAAGGACAGAGAAAGCTGGCAAAATATTGTCGAATCAGTAGACAATGTCACTGAAGATGAGAGAACATTAATTCAAGACCTCAAATCGAAACGGTTTTGTTTGCTCATGATGAAAGATGTTAAAATTTTATTTTTATTTTATACTACACTTACACAATCATTCAAAATCTCCTTGGTCACTTCATAGTGGCCAGTAAGCTGTTTTCCCATTTCATTTAATACAGAGGGTATTTATTCGGAACAATACAGAATTGTAGCACAAGGCCAAGGGGAGAAATAGGGAGCGAACGGTCTTCATTAGCTATCCTAGCCCTAGTTAGTTAATCCGACTTGTAGAGGACCTGTGGGTTTGAGTGTTGTTGAATTAGGAACACGTGCTGTTTATTCCTGCTAGAAGGTCCAACAACAAGAAAATGGCGGACTCAAGTTGAGTCCAACCGAAGATTTGAAGAAAACAAACAAGACCTATATATATATATATATATATATATATATATATATAGTGTAACCCGGATATAAGAGATTCGGATATAAGAGAGATTTTCTCTGGTCCCAAATTAGAGCCATACTTACCTAAACAAAATATACGAAACCCGGGTATAAGAGAAACCCGGATATAAGATACTTCTTATCCGGTCCCGACAACTCTCTTATATCCGGGTTACACTGTATATATATATAGTTGTATATTTAGGCAGTAATCCTTCTTTTATGCAAGTTTCATTAAAAACGACAGACAAGGTACTACGGTTAAGTTTAAACACACACAAAAATTTACCAGACTCCATTAGAAACATACTAGTAGAAAACACAAATATATTAATTGCTTCCACCTGTAAAAAAAGGTTAAAAATAATGGAGGCTTTAATAATAAAAAAGAAAAAGCCTACCCTTAACAATATTAACTACGAACAAAGCCACACCGTACTAACCGTATTTGGAAATTAAAACACCCCTACTACACACTAAGACATATACATAATGCACACACTCAATTAAGCTGAAAAATCAAATCATCCTTGATAATAGCTAAAGGTATAGACGAAAGCGCTCGGAAAAATAAAACATTTGAACAGTTCTTACACACCCTTTGTCCAGCAAAGAAACTCTTGTTCGTACACAAGAAAAATTAAATAGAAAACATAACCGTAGTACCTTGTCTGTCGTTTTTAATTAAACTTGCATATATATATATATATATATATATATATATATATGTATGTGGTGCAGTTCAATTTACATTACGTGAATCATTCATACAAAAAGCAGATAATGAAGTTAATGATATAAATGGCAAGAATCACTCTCGCAAACAATTAGCAGTTCCAAAAGATTCTCAGAGAGACAAAAAAAAAAAAGGTCTAACAAGGCCAATGATTTATTTCTGTAGAAAACAGAAAATATGGCACAAGGCCGAAATGGGGAAGTGGTCGGTTTTGTGTCTTAACTTTAAACTTAGCTAGCCACAAACGCTGACCCAATCACACTGACAATATTATTTGCACCAAAACAACACATTCTTACATATCTTTCTCACCACACCCACCATAATACCTCAATGTCTCCATGAAAATATTAACTAGTCCCCATGTGTACAATATATCGTCTCTCATATAAAACAACAATTTAAAAAATTTTAAAAACTAGCCCCAATGAGTATTTACAATATGAAATATAAACTATTTACAAGAAACTAAACAAAATCATGCAAAGTAAAAAAAAGAACGAGACAAGAAGTCGCCCAGTATTTATAGTGTAGGGAGAGCGACCCCTAGTGAACAATTGGGGAATTAAGGAGGAGCTAACTCCGACAGACTCACGACCCATTCATTCATAAAAAAATATTCATTGACCACAAGAACACATCCATCACTTATCAATCCTGTATATACCACATATTCACGGGGGGTGGGACTACCTACAAAATATCCCATGACATAAAAATTTCAAAAAATTCATGAAATGATAGGGGAGGGGAGATGGACACAGAAAACAAACTCAATATGTAAAACAAAGATAAAACTAAAACAAAACAATGTTTGTCGGAACCATCCACCCCTCAAGACAATAAAAGAGGCTGCTGTATTCTGCCGATCGACAGAATCAAGCACACTCACTCGTGGAATGGAAAGGAGAAAAATAAATGGCGGAGTTGCTAAAATCAAAAGCTGACGCAGTCGAGATGGAAAATGGGGGACAAAAACAAAATGGTGAGGTTGGGAATCTCAACATGCATCATAACAAAAGTAAATACCTGAAAACAGGCCAGGGAACAACACTTATTCATATTAACTAGGAAAACATAACAGAAAAACAGCAGTTAGGGGTTCCAGAAGAGAGAGGAAGTACTGGCAAGTGGTAACAGACAAGAGGAAAGACGTAAATGTTACACGCCTCAGGCCCTGCCCTTCAAGGACTCCAGTGGGGAGGGTTCACAGGAAACCGCCCCGTTGCATCAAGGGGACTTAAAAAAGAAAATCAAGGCTAGTCCCATCCAGACGAACTAGTCTCGCTTCAATGACCCACCTTTTGCTGAAATCTGTCGAAATCAAACGCTTACTATCACAGGCTTGATTTTGGAGCCTGTCCTTAAGTATATATGGTAGTCAATTTTGGTTCACTATCAAAGAATTCAGTATTTTTAAATTGAAAAAAATCCTATTTTTGTGATTTGATGATAGGTGGGGGTTTCAAGAATTTTTTTTTTATATCTGTTTATATTTCTGAGATGAGGTATCATGTACATTATTTACATTATTCGGACTATTGTCCTCATCTTTGTCGCCATATTTATTACAACGTTTCGGCCTTTCAGTATCTGTCTATATTTCTGAGATGAGGTATTATGTACACTATTTACATTATTCAGAATATTGTCCTCATCTCTGTCGCCATATTTATTACAACGTTTCGGCCATTCAGTATCTATATCTTCAGTATCTGTCTATATTTCTGAGATGAGGTATTATGTACACTATTTACATTATTCGGACTATTATCCTCATCTTTGTCGCCATATTTATTACAACATGTCGGCTCTTCAGTATCTGTCTATATTTCTGAGATGAAGTATTATGTACATTATTTACATTATTCAAACTATTGTCTTCGTCTTAAAATTTGAACAAAGAATTTTTGTTATAGAGAGAAGAATTTATGGCCATCAGTGTGAATATTTTTCTTAAGAGATATTAAAATAATATTCCCCTCAAAAATAAAATATTTTCATTATATTTGCTTTCTATAAATGTGAAGGTAACATCAAATGATATCTGTCTAGATTTCTGAGATGAGGTATCATGTACACTATTTACATTATTCGGACTATTGACCTCATCTTTGTCGCCATGTTTATTACAACGTTTCGGCCGTTGTACGCTCCGGTCTTCTTCAGGTGGTCGAAATGTCAAACTGAACCCTTTATTTCGCTCAATGGGGTAGAGTGTTCTAGTTCCACGTGCCATGGTTAATGAATGTCAGTTATCAGTTATCTCCTGATAATTTCCCTCTGAAAGTTCTCCACTGCCTTAACCGGGTATTGAACTCACATTCTTTGGGTCCTGTCACTGGATCTAACCAACGCCTTTATCCACTGTACTATGTGTCCTTAGAATAGTTTACCCCAGTGAGCGAAATAAAGGGTTCAGTTCGACATTCCAACCACCTGAAGAAAGCCGGAACGTACAACGACCGAAACGTTGTAATAAACATGGCGACAAAGATGAGGACAATAGTCCGAATAATGTAAATAATGTACATGATACCTCATCTCAGAAATATAGACAGATGTTTCTAAAATAGTTTAATTCATTTGTGAATAAGTCCTGAAAGTTTTATTAAAATCCGACAATGATTTGCTTTTTTGCAAGAATTTCCAAATCAATGTTTTTACTGCAAAAAAGGACGCCAAAATTTCTTATATTCAATTATGGTTGATGCAAGAATAAACAAACAAAAAAAGATTTTAACCAAAATTTCGAAGGTTCTATAAAGAATAAAAAAAGATAATTTAATTAATAATCAAAAAATCCTTTGGTCTTTCCCCTTAATAAAGATTTTGACGATAAAACTTGGTTTTTATTACATTTGCAGGGCATTTATTAATTATCATCATATATTTTTTGGCGAATCTATCTATCTATCTATCTATCTATTTATCTATACTCAGTCTGTTAATATGAATTCGTATCTCAGTTTATAAATATCTATCTATTTATCTATCTATCTATCTATCTATACTCAGTCTGTTCATATTTATCTATCTATCTATGAATTCGTATCTCAGTTTATAAATATCTATCTACCTATCTATCTATCTATGTATACTCAGTCTGTTCATATCTATCTATCTATCTATGAATTCGTATCTCAGTTTATAGATATCTATCTATACTCAGTCTGTTCATTTATCTATCTATCTATGAATTCGTATCTCAGTTTATAAATAGCTATCTATCTATCTATCTATCTATCTATCTATCTATCTATCTATATACTCAGTCTGTTCATATGTATCTATCTATCTATGAATTCGTATCTCAGTTTAAATATCTATCTATCTATCAATCTATCTATCTATCTATCTATACTCAGTCTGTTCATATCTATCTATGAATTCGTATCTCAGTTTATAAATATCTATCTATCTATCTATCTATCTATCTATCTATCTATCTATCTATCTATCTATCTATCTATCTATCTATCTATCTATCTATCTATCTATGCTATTCTAAATTGATGATGGACAAAAACGTTTTCAGTAGCGCTCTCCAAGCAGTGAGGTACGAATGTCGGATAAAAATAAATGACAAGTGACACCGATTCTCGTTTCAGATTAATGCGGTAAATGTCGGTCGATTTCATCTTTTTCAAATACCGAAACCATCAAAAGATTCGCATTGGCTTATCGCGTAAGTTTTTAAAGCTTTATTTCATTAATTGAATTGAACAAATAATAAAAAAAGCCGGTCTCTTTAATGATCGCTTCATATTCGATTTTCAACTGATGGTCATAACAACGTTGAAATCGGTACCGCCAAAGACTTAAAATAAAAACCCCGAAAAAAACGCATTTTATATAAAGATAATAATCTAAACATATACAATATGAAATATTATGATTACTTGCATTATTTATTATTCGGACTGTTATCTTCATCTTCATTGATATATTCACAACCTTTCGGTCGTTGTACACCCCGGCCTTCTTCAGAGGATTGGAAGAGGAAAGAGTAATCAGGAAGACAATAGATAGCAATTGACATTGAAATAAGGGTGGGGAAAGTGTTTTGCAGTCATGCCCTATTGGAATCAGTCATTCTTTAACAAAATCGAAGTAGTCGACTTTTTTCAGTTTCTGTCTATATCTCTGAGATGCAGTATTATGATTACTTGCATTATTTACATTATTCAGACTGTTATCCTCATCTTCATTGCGATATTCACAATGACACATGGCCCAGTGGATAAAGACATTGGTTAGATCCAGTGACTAAACCAAAAGATCTGTCTATATCTCTGAGATGAGGTATTATGATTACTTGCATTATTTACATTATTCGAACTGTTATTCTCATCTTCATTGCCATAATCACGACGACACATGGCCCAGTGGATAAAGATGTTGCTTAGATCCAGTGACTAGACCCAAACATCTGTCTGTATCTCTGTGATGAGGTATTATGATTACTTGCATTATTTACATTATTTGGACTGTTATCCTCATCTTCATTGCCATCTTCACAATGACACATGTCCCAGTGGATAAAGATGTTGCTTAGATCCAGTGACTAGACCCAAGCATCTGTCTATATCTCTGAAATGTGGTATTATGATTACTTGCATTATTTACATTATTCAAATTGTTATATCCTCATCTTCATTGCCATATTTACAACGTTTCGGACTTCTTCAGATGAATGGAAATTTTCTTCAATATCTGTCTATATCTCTGAGATGAGGTATTATGATTACTTGCATTATTTACATTATTCAGACTGTCCAAACACTCAAAATAATGTAAATAATTCAAGTGATCATAATACCTCATCGCAAAGATAAAGACAGATATTGGTGACTGAGTGTTAAAATGTATGGAAAAAAACACTGAAGGAAGAAGACAATAAAAGGACAAGAATTAATACTGGATATAATCAACATCTTTATCCACTGGGCCATGAATATGGCAATGAAGATGAGGATAACAGTCTGAATAATGTAAATAATGCAAGTAATCATAATACCTCATCTCAGAGATATAGACAGATCTTTGGGTCTATTCACTGGATCTAACCAATGTCTTTATCCACTGGGCCATGTGTTGTTGTGAATATAGCAATGAAGATGACGATAGCAGTCCAAATAATGTAAGTAATCATGATACCTCATCTCAGAGATATACAGAAATCTTTGCGTCTTATCACTGGATCTAATCAATGTCTTTATCCACTAGGCCATGTGTCATTGTGAATATGGCAATGAAGATGAGGATAACAGTCTGAATAGTGTAAATAATGCAAGTTATCATAATACCTCATCTCTGAGATATAGACAGATCTTTGGGTCTAGTCACTAGATCTAAGCAATGTCTTTATCCACTGGGCCATGTGTCATTTTGAATATGGCAATGAAGATGAGGATAACAGTCTGAATAATGTAAATAATGCAAGTTATCATAATACCTCATCTCAGAGATATAGACAGATCTTTGGGTCTAGTCACTAGATCTAAGCAATGTCTTTATCCACTGGGCCATGTGTCATTTTGAATATGGCAATGAAGATGACGATAACAGACTGAATAGTGTAAATAATGCAAGTAATCATAATACCTCATCTCAGAGATATAGACAGATCTTTGGGTCTAGTCACTGGATCTAACCAACGTCTTTATCCACTAGTCCATGTGTCGTTGTGAATATGGCAATGAAGATGAGGATAACAGTCTGAATAGTGTAAATAATGCAAGTTATCATAATACCTCATCTCAGAGATATAGACAGATCTTTGGGTCTAGTCACTGGATCTAAGCAATGTCTTTATCCACTGGGCCATGTGTTGTTGTGAATATAGCAATGAAGATGACGATAACAGTCTGAATAGTGTAAATAATGCAAGCAACCATAATACCTCATCTCTGAGATATAGACAGATAACTGCTGCTGAAAAAAATAAAATTTTTTAAAAAATGGTTCACACTTGAAAATGGCATTAAACTTTATATCTTGATTCGCCAAATATGTTTTTTATTTAATAAAAAAAACTCTTGCGATGAACAGTAACTGTGCGAATGTCAAAATTGCACTGAAAAATACAATATTTTTAACATAAATATTAAGTGTAGACTTTTTTGTATCCATTCTGAAAGAAAATAATGTTTTATCAAGTTATGAAAGCAGCAATTCTCAAAAAGAAAAAAAATTTTTTTTTATTGAAATGATATCTTCAAGGATTTTTCTTGTAACAGAGAATTGGGTTGGCTCGATAAAAGACTCTGAGTTGGTTGTATGTGGTTCTGTAAGCGCTAGGAGTTGTGTCCCCTTCCACAACGAGCTGTTGAGAGAAGACCTTCTATTTAGAGTAGGTGGCGCTAACTATTTGCATACAAAGGATACTGGGCAGGTATTAGCCAGTAGTCAGCATGGGTCTAAGACTGGGAGAGCCATATAATGCCAGTGGTTTTCTCAGCCGAGGGAGGCGCTGTCAATATGCAGACATGCAAAAACCAGACAAGACAAACACATCACTGTAAAATAATTTGACGAACACCCTCGTCCAAATTTCAAAGTAAACACAAGATATCAAAAAGTGGGTAAACAGACTTGCAAATTAATATTTTCCACATGGTTGGCTAATAAAATAAGATATTCAGTAATGCATTTATAAATGAATAAGTATTAAAAATTTTGTTTGATTTGGATTTTATTTAACTATCTAATATGAATCATAACAGTAAATAATCTTTTAATAGATTATTTACTGTTATAATTCATGTTGAATAATTAGATAAAATTTATTGTTGACAATTTAAAATATCAGTTTTTAAATTTACTACTGTTATGATTCATATTAAATAGTTAAATAAAATTTATTGATAACATCTTAAAACATTAGTTTTTAAATTTTCTATTACTATTTACTGTTATAATTCATGTTGTATAATTAGATAAAATTTATTGATGACATCTTAAAACGTTAGTCTTTAAATTCTCTATTTCTTTCCTGGATGTAATGGTTTAGTTATTGATTTAAAATGTCCAAATATTTTGTTCTGTTTTTTTTTTTAGAAAAAGATAAGAATATAAAGGTTTTGTGATGTCAACGAACACTCATTGCCACTTCTGGGATGTCAACGAATACTCGTTGTCACTTTCATAATGCTCGTTGTAGTAGAGACTTTGTAATCACAGATACAAGTATAGTAATGCCATTGAATAATACTGGCGTCTGACGCCTTCGACTAACACTCACACTAATGGTACTTGCTCGATAATACTCGCTTGAAAAGTAACTACTAAATAGTGATCCGTGTAGTGATCAGTATAGAGAATAGTGATCTGCAGAGTAATAGAGGCTAGAATAGAAATGGGGACCCGTATACTAATAGAGGATAGAGTAGAAATAGTGATCCAAATAGTAATAGAAGATAGAATAGAAAGAGTGATCAGTTAGATGCCATGCTAATACCTATATATATATATTTCCTTTACTATCATGTGATCTACTTATTTCAAATGGGATTGCCTGGGTTTGCTCTCTGGTGATCTATGTTCAAACTACAGTGTAAGCAGTAACACTTTATTCCTATGTAACAAAAGGAAATCCTCTCTTTTTTTTAAAAATGCAAATTAAATCAAAATCCTGCTTTTTTTTTACTTATTTTTCAAATGCCAAAATTTAATAACTCATCCTGATGTAAGTAACCTATATACTGAATGTGAACAAAATTCAAAGGAAAAAAAATTAAATTTATTGATTTTTGATCGGCTTTATCAAAAGTTTTAAAAATTATCAATTTTTTATGCTAAGGACCTATCTCTTACATTGTACAATGCATGAGCCAAGTTTGGTCAAAATCAGTTGGATGGATCTCAAGTGAAAAGGTATCAAACAGACAGACACACAGACATCCACTGTTTTATATATATAGATAATGTATGAAAATAATTTTTAAATGCATCTGTGCCTATTGAAATGACTTAATTTATACAATTACCATATTATTTTTTCTTTCATATTTTCAGCTTAAAAAATAATTTGGTGTATTTGAATGACATCTCAGTGACCAAAAGCAGAAAATATGGAAAACTGTTTAGAAAAAATATCTGATTCTAAAAGCTGTGGATCTAAATTGCCTGGTGATTCAGTTTTAAAAAGACGCATAAAAATACCCAATAGAAAGAACCTATATTTTTGTGAAGTGTGTGGGTCTTCATTTTCACGGAAATCAGAATTTCAGCGACATATGCAAACACACACTGGAGAGAAACCTTATTCTTGCGAAGTGTGTGGATCTTCTTTTTCACAGAAGTCACATTTGAACCAACATTTGAGAATACACACTGGTGAGAAACCTTATTCTTGTGAAGTGTGTGGTTCTTCATTTTCGCGGAAGTCACATTTAAACCGACATATGCAAACTCACACAGGAGAAAGACCTTATTCTTGTGAAATGTGTGGATCCTCTTTTTCACGTAAGTCACATTTGCACCAACATATGCAAACCCATACTGGAGAAAGACCCTATTCTTGTGAGGTGTGTGGCTCTTCCTTTACAAGAAACTCAACTTTGGTGGTGCATATGCGAATACACACTGGAGATAGGCCGTATTCTTGTGAAATGTGTGACTCTTCATTTTCAGAGAGGTCACATTTAAAGCGACATATGTTAACACACACTGGAGAGAAACCCTTTTCTTGTGAAGTGTGTGGCTTTTCTCTATCAGAAAAGTCACATTTGAACCAACATATGCGAACACACACTGGAGAGAGACCATATACTTGTGAAATGTGTGGCTCTTCTTTTTCATTGAATTCAACTTTGGTGGTACATATGCGAACACACACTGGAGAGAAACCGTATTCTTGTAAGGTGTGTAGAGTTTCATTTGCACAGAAGGTTACTTTGATTCGACATATGCAGTCACATGATGGAACAAAATGATTTTCATCTGTAACATGGAAACCTTCCTTTTTGGTGGATAAAGGCATGAAAGCAATTCTTGAAGATTGTGAGCCATAATGCTAAACAACTCAGCTCTACAAATATTTATCTGAAAAACATTGAATAAAAAGAATTTTCTTATAAAATATCACATATAAAAAATAAATGTGTATTATCAAAAATCTTTTCATCATGTGATAAATTCCACTCATTTCTTAGTTTGGTTTGTTTTACAGCATATCAACACCTCAATGGGTTATTTAATGCGAACAAGATTTTTATTGCTGGCAATATTTTTCCAAAAAGGTATTGCTGGTAATATTTTTTCTCCTTAAAAAATTGCTGGTAATAATTTTTTCTTCAAAAATGTATTGTTGGTAATTTTTTTTTCTTAAAAATGTATTGCTGGTAATAATTATTTATAAAAATGTATTGCTGGTAATAATTATTTATAAAAATGTATTGCTGGTAATAATTATTTATAAAAATGTATTGCTGGTAATAATTATTTTGTTCAAAAATGTATTGCTGGTGATAATGTATTATGGTTTGGTTTGTTTTGTCTTACAGCATATCAACCGCAATGGGATATTTAATGCTGACAAAATTTTTATTGCTGGTAATATATTTTTCAAAAATATATTGCTGGTAATATTTATTTTCTTCAAAAATGTATTGCTGGTAATAATTATTTATAAAAATGTATTGCTGGTATTAAAACCTATTTTCCACTTTCATACTGTTTTGATCCAAGTTTGGGGGTTAACTATTTTCCCATAGTTGTGACCCGAACAGGTGCTACCACCCCAGGTCAGAGTAGACCTGGAAACACCAGCAATTAAAAGGTGGTTCTATGCTCCACAAAACCTCCAGATCAGAGGCCTTGCTGCCGGACGTAGTTTATCGTCTTACCCAGGACGTGGATGTAGTTTATCGTCTTACTTAAGATGTCTTAATTCTTAGATAATGAATAAAATTTAACAACATTGTGTTAAATTTGAACAAAATTTGGGTTACATTTTATGATTTTGGAAAAGGTCCTTTGAAGTGCTTCTTTAAATTATTGAAGACTTTCTTAATCATTTCACCCGAAGCAAGGCAATAAAGCCACTAAGATGCAGGGGTCACAGAATGTGAAAGAATATAGGAAAAGGAGAAAGATTATTAAGGATTGAGAACAATAAAAGAACAGACATCAAGATTACAAGATAACGATTGACATTGCATTTAGATTTTTGGGAAGGGAGCAGCTGGAAGAGAGTTCCAGAAGTGCAATAGAAGAAATTGTTAGCCTAGAACTTATGGTTACATGTAACCATTTCAACTGTAAATTGATGAGACCTAGCTGCCAATCTAGTACTGAGATCTTGAGCAAGTACTGTGCTTAAATTAGAATGATCCAAACAATAGTATTTAATACTGCCAACAAATGTATTGAAAAAATTTTGGGATTGCTATAAATTATTTTTATCATTTCACTCCAAGTAAGGCAATAAAGCCACTAAGATGCAAGGTGTTACTGTGTTTGTGAGATTATGAGAGAAAGAAAACATTATTAAGGAGAGAGAACAAGAATTAAGAAGACAGAAGATAATGATTGACATTGCATTTAAATCTTTGAAGATCAAAGGCAATAAAGCCACTAGGATGCAAGAGAGAGAATATGAGAAAAACTACTATTAAGGAGAGAGGACAATAAAAGAACAAGAATTAAGAAGACAAGATAACAATTGACATTGCATTTAAATCATTGAAGATCAAAAGCAATAAAGCCACTAGGTCGGAATGGGTTACTGAATGTTAAAGAATATGAGAAAAACTTCTATTAAGGAGAGAGAACAATAAAAGAAGAAGAATTAAGAAGACAGAAGATAATGATTGACATTGCATTTAAATCTTTGAAGATCAAAGGCACTAAAGCCACTAGGATGCAAAGGGGTTACTGAGTGTTAGAGAATATGAGAAAAACCACTATTAAGGAGAGAGGACAATAAAAAAACAAGAATTAAGAAGACAGAAGATAACAATTGATATTGTATTTAAATCTTTGAAGATCAAAGGCAATAAAGCCACTAGGATGCAAGGGATGATTGACATTGCATTTAAAGTTTTGAAAATCAAAGTTGGCTGGATTGAAGCCATATGAAATTTCCACAAGTGAGAAGTGTGAAGCATAGGACTATAAAATGATGAAATCTTGATGCCAATCTAGTATTGGGCTTAAATTGCTGTAGTCTAGGTACCATAGAGGAGAGTTCACCAGAATAATTACCGTGAAATTAATTATAGAAAAGGCACAAGGAAACAAGGCCATGTTCATGGGCAGGTGACTTAAGTCAAGATTCCAGGTCAGGTTCAATAACATTGCAGATTCTTCTTTGTATTTTATCAAGAATCTTTAACCACATAGCAGAAGCACCAACGAAGGATTTCTTCACATCTGTTACTTTTTCACCGATATGACGTGGCTTCCTTCTGTCTTTTCCAGTTCCTTAGTGTGCTACTAGATTGGTAACTAGGCACCATCATTCTACTTTTCGACTGGACCCTTTATTTCTTCTGCCAAGGTAGATTGTTCTAGTTCCACATACCATACCTCTTCCAGATGTCTCAGTTATTTCCGTTTAACTCAACTCCCCAAGTTTTGGTTCACCACTGCTATGGCCGGGTATTGAACTCACAACTGCCACACCTGTTCTAATATTTTCTTTTCTTATACGTCTCACCTGTGCACAGGTGTGGAGCTTCCTTCCAATTTCTTCCTTCCCTTGTCAGAGTTAGCTCCTCCTTAATTCCCAGATTGTTCACTAGGGGTCGCTCTCCCTACACTATAAATACTGGACAACTTCTTGCCTCGTTCTCTTTTCTACTTTGCATTTCAGCGGACACATTTAAAAACGTAACCTCTCATGGAGGTTAGCGTTTTTGCCCACTTTGTGGGAAAACACCATGAAACACACACACATACACGTACGTACGAGCATTCACCAAAGAACGAACTCTTTACGTTCACACACAAATGTTAAATGTATTTGTCACTTGTAAATTTGTTTTTTAATACATATATTTGTTGATATATATATATATATATATATATATATATTGAAATTATTAGGAGAATTTGATAATTATATTTAAGTGATTCATCGAGTCTGAAACCTCAACAGAAAGCACTGGACGGCCATTTCGTCCTTTATTTGGGACTCATCAGCAGTGCGCATCCACTACCGAGAATTGAAACCCTGACAGTTAGGTTGTGAAGCAAACACCATACCAACTGTTCCAACGGGCCTCAGTGACAAAGAGGTAGCAAATCAGACTCAATATAGCGCCGCTCACTCACAATATATATATATATATATATATATATATATATATATATATATATATATATATATATATATATATATATATATATATATATATATCGGTCTTGTTTGTTTTCTTTTCATCTTCGGTTGGACTCAACTTGAGTCCGCCATTTTCTTGTAGTTGGACCTTCTAGCAGGAAATAAATGCATGTGTTTCTAATACAGCAACACTCAAACCTACACAGTCCTCTACAGTCATACAACCACTTTATTCTTACAGCGTCTTAAAATAACAGATTGACATGGTGATCATTAGTTATGTATGTTTGATTTGTACATAATAATTCTTGCTGCCATAATACACAATATATATACATCAATATCTGTTTTTTAATTTTAATTTGAAGTCTGCGAATCAGTAGCGATTTATGCATCTGAAAATAATTCATATTTATCTGTATCTCACTCATTTAAACCGTTATTTAGCTCCTCTCTTTAAAACTTCCCTCTTTTAAATTTTTATACCCACCTTTTCGGACTTTCCTGTTCTTTCTTCTGTTACATGTCTCATTTCCCTCTCACACTTGATCCCCACTCCCACACATACACTCTCCCTAAAATTTTGTTTTTTATACCTGGAGGTATATTTTCAGATTTCTTCTTGAATTTGTAGGTCTGATGAATTGGATTGTGATTACGATTCCAGTGTAATAAATTATAACCATGGAATATTAGTGTTTGAGCCTTTTATATTATATTCTTGCTCTGTCCTGGACATTGAGTTCTACCTGGATTCTATCCTCTTGAGAATTTATGTTTATCTATGGGTGGACTCAACTTGAGTCCGCCATTTTCTTGTAGTTGGACCTTCTTCTAGCAGGAATAAACAGCACATTTTTTTAATTCAACAACACCTAAACACACGGTTCACTACACCCTGACACTTACAATCTTCAAAAATTTAAATGCATTAAATAAGACAAATATTAGCTTGTTATCTGTCTATATTTCTGAGATGAGGTATTATGTACACTATTTACATTATTCGGACTATTGTCCTCATTTTTGTCACCATATTACAACGTTTACACCCTTCAGTATCTGTCTATATTTCTGAGATGAGGTATTATGTACACTATTTACATTATTCGGACTATTGTCCTCATCTTTGTCGCCATATTTATTACATTTTGGTCATTGTACGCTCCAGCCTTCTTCAGGTGGTTGGAATGTCGAACTGAATCCTTTATTTCACTCACTGGGGTAGACTGTTCTAGTTCCACGTGCCATGTTTAATGAATGTCAGTTATCTCCTGTTAATTTCCCTCTGAAAGTTCTCCACTGCCTTAACCGGATATTGAACTCACACTCTTTGGGACCTGACACTGGATCTAACTAATGCCTTTAGGCACTGAGGACATCTCATTTCTGGGTATTATAAACCTAATGTCTTCAGCAACCATGTTTTACCAGTGTTCATATTGCAATTTTTGCTGGTATCATTGCATTTTTTTTTTTGCAGGTTTTTTTTGTTATTATTGCTTTTCTCTGGCACTCCTTATTACTGGTTCCCATATTGTATTCATTTCTATGCTTGGTTGGCTCAGGAGATTTTTGTGGCCTAGCATATGTGCTGATTCCTTAAGTTTATGGATTTTCCAATGGTGTTCTTTGTCTATGATCTCAGCCTGACACAGTGGATAAAGGCGTTTGTTAGATCCAGTGAGAGTGTGAGTTCAATACCGGATTAAGGTGGTGGAGAACTTGGTGAGGGGAATTAACAGGAGATAACTGAAATACATTAGACATGGCACGTGGAACTAGAACAGTCTACCCCAGTGAGTGAAATAATGAGTTCAGTTCGACATTCCAACCACCTGAAGTAGGCCGGAGCGTACAACGGCCAAAACGTTGTAATAAATATGGTGACAAAAATGAGGACAATAGTCCGAATAATGTAAATAGTGTACATAATACCTCATCTCAGAAATATAGACAGATACTGAAGGGCTGAAATGTAATAAATATAGTGACAAAGATGAGGACAATAGTTCGAATAATGTAAATTAGCTTCTTAATTTTAACACCTCTAAAATTAAACTACTCCCTTTTAAGCAAAGGTCCACAAGCGAGAAATGTGTGAGAAGGACCTTTTAGCAGAAAAATTACAGTTATATCTCGCTATTTCAACTATAAAATGATGAGACCTTACCACCTATCTAGTACTGTGCTTAAATTCATAGAATCTAGGTACCTATAGAGAAGAGTTCACCAGAACAATTACCATGAAAAGGCACGGGGAAGCTGCGTTATAGTGGTGGGAAAGGGACTGAAGTCAAGATGCCAGGTCAGGACATATAACATTGCAGATTCTTTGGATTTTATCAAGGAACTCAAAATATATAGCAGGAGCACCTGATCAGATGTCGTTGTAGCTGTCATGCCAAAAAGGACCTGCTGGAACAGGCCAGTTTTTTCTCATGCAGGGCAGTCATCTCTCGTACTGGGCAGTTGTCTCTTGTACAGAGCAGTCGGCTCCCTTGGCCCCAACTGCCAAAGCCTT
>OZ038479.1:6898245-6905745 GCA_964036315.1 Acanthosepion esculentum | reverse complement strand
ATTTCTTTATAAAAACATTTTTTTTTTATATCTGTTTACCCTTTATTTGATTGAATGAAATGAAATTTAAAGAAATTCTTTTATTCTAATACAGTGTAACCCGGATATAAGAGAGATTTTCTCTGGTCCCAAATTAGAGCCTGTGTTAATATAATAGACCAAACCCGGATATAAGATAAAACCGGATATAAGAGACTTATTCTCCGGTCCCGACAACTCTCTTATATCCGGGTTACACTGTAATATTAATATGGATAATTTGGGCGTTTTTTTTTTTTTCCTTTTTTACCGAGGGTCAACAACAACGATAGGCACAGATTTGGAAATTCTTGCAAAAATCAATTTTCAAATTCACAACTGAATGAAAATTTAAAATAAAATTTTTTTATTTTTAGAAAATCTTGATAGAATTATCCTTTCTCTGAAAGAACTTTCCAGAAATAAAATTTTAACCCTCTTCATGTTGGAGAAATTAAAATGATCATTTTTTTTTCAAACAGTTACTCATTTAGTGAAAATCTTCTCTGAAATGTAAAATGAAATCAAACTAAGACATTATTTAACACTTTCACGGCTACTCATTTTTGCCCAGAGCAATTAGATACGAAACTACCATGATGTAGAGAAAAAACGAGGCTGACTAATAATTTGCATGATAGAACAGTTAGAATTTTCCGTATGTTACGATAGATGGCGCAACGGGACACTCATACCAGCGGTATGCAAAAAACGTAGGTTTACGTACTTAGCCAGCTGGAGCAAGATAAGAAAAACGAAGATCTCCGTAGTTAGCAGCCGAAGCGTTAATTAGAAAAAAATCTTTTAATTGCTTTTATAAATAAGATTTATTAATAAAACTATTGTCTTAAGAAAAAAAAATCTTCAATGAATTTTTACAAGATTTGTTTTTATTTTTTTTATATTTTAATTAGAATAATTTTTAAATATTTTTAATCTTTTAAAGTTCTCTCTTTATTTGTCCCTTGTAGATGATTGTTATTATTAAGTTAAAATATATATTTACCGATCATAAATTGAAAAGTGAGTACAAATCATAAAATTTTTTTATGCATATAAACATGCCAATTTTCTACACATATAGAAAATATATACATATTCAACAATACACAACATTATCAGGAAATAAGAGCCTTAATTATAGTAAATTTACAGTCAAAAATATTTAAAATTCAATAAAACATTAGATTACAGAAAATATTTTCTTAAATTTCTAAGATTACTGAATACTTAAAAGTTATATATAAAAGATGCTCTTGTGAATCCAATTCCTTTTTTCATCCCTAAATCCTCCACAACACAACATTAGATAATTATGAAGCTGGCAAACCCATGGACACCTTAAATAAAAAGCTACTGTCTGCTATTTACATTATTCGGACTATTGTCCTCATCTTTGTCACCACATTTATTACGTTTCCACCCTTCAGTATCTGTCTATATTTCTGAGATGAGGTATTATGTACACTATTTACATTATTCGGACTATTGTCCTCATCTTTGTCGCCATATTTATTACAACGTTTCCACCCTTCAGTATCTGTCTATATTTCTGAGATGAGGTATTATGTGCACTATTTACATTAATCAAATGATTGTCCTCATCTTTGTCGCCATATTTATCACAACGTTTTGGTTTTTCAGTACCTGTCTATATTTCTGAGATGAGGTATTATATACATTATTTACATTATTCGGACTATTGTCCTCATCTTTGTCGCCATATTTATTACAACGTTTCAGCCATTGTACGCTCCGGCCTTCTTCAGGTGGTTGGAATGTCGAACTGAATCCTTTATTTCACTCACTAGGGTAGACTGTTCTAGTTCCATGTGCCATGTTTAATGGATGTCAGTTATCTCCTGTTAATTCTCCTCTCCAAGTTCTCCACTCTCTTAACCGGGTATTGAACTCACACTCTTTGGGTCCTGTCACTGGTTCTAATGCCTTTATCCTCAAGGACACATGGCACAGTAGATAAAGATGTTACCTGGTTAAAGCAGTGGAAAACTTGGAGAGGGGAATTAACTGCAGATAACTGACATCCATTAAACATGGCACGTGGAACTAGAATAGTCGACCCCTGTAAGCAAAGTAAAGGGTTCAGTTTGACATTTCAACCACCTGAAGAAGGCTGGAGTGTACAGCGGCCGAAACATAATAAATATGGTGACAAAGATGAGGACAATAGTCCGGATAATGTAAATAGTGTATATAATACCTCATCTCTGAAATATAGATAGCTACTGTCTGGTTAAGAATATGCATTTCTGTGATATTTTAAATCTAAAGTAAATAATAGTTTCAAATCAGATTAATTATGCTTTAAGTCAGCTAATATTCTGAAAATAAAGTTTAGAAAAGTATATCTTATTTTTGAAAGATTTTTTTAATAAAGAGAATTACATTGTGATGAAAGACGACTAAAAAAGGGCTCTAATCAATAATTTTAGCAAAAGAAAATGTCTTTGAGTTAAGTTAAATTAGTTTTTGAAATACAGCAAAGTAATTGGTTTATTGGAAATATTAAATTTAATCTATTAGCTTTGAATTAAAAGTAAAATAAAAACTTCAAGAAAAATTTTTAATTTTTAAAACATTTTTAAACTTAGATATTTTTTCTGATTTTTGTACCTATATAAAATGTAATTGTTCAGAAGATTTTGAAATGCAAAATCTAATATGCCATAACTATTCTTAATAATACTATGCTTTTGTTGTTTTTATTTTCACAGTTGTACAGACATGAGAAATACATCAGGCCTTTCAAGAACTTCATTTAGTAAAATTGAAAACTTGAATGGTTGGAGATTTTGTTGGCTAATTCAAATCAGAAAATATGGAAAAATGTTCAACAGAAAGAAAATACCAGTGTGATGTCTGCAAATGCATATTTTTGACCAGCAAAAAATTAAAAATCCACATGCAAACACACAGTGGAAAGAAAACATATTGTTGTGAAGTATGTGGATCTGCATTTTTCAAAAATTGGGCTCTGAAAGGTCACATGCGAACACACACTGGAGAAAAACCATATTCTTGTCATATGTGTGGATCATCCTTTACATGGAAATCAGGTTTGGTGCGCCATATTCGAACACATACTGGAGAGAAACCATATTCTTGTGAAGTATGTGGAATGGCGTTTACAAAAAGTTCAGCTCTAAAAGAACACATGAGAACACACACTGGAGAAAAACCCTATTCTTGTGAGGTCTGTGGAGCCTCCTTTTCTTGGAAATCGGGTTTGGTACATCATATACGAACACACACTGGAGAGAAGCCATATACCTGCGAAGTGTGTGGATCTGCATTTTCAGTAAATTCTGCTTTAAGAAAACACATTCGGATACACACTGGTGAGAAACCATTTTCTTGTGAAATGTGTGGAAGTGCATTTAATGACAGTTCAAATTTAAAAAGACATCTCCGGCAACACACTGGAGAGAAGCCACATTCTTGTGAAGTGTGTGGGTCTTCTTTTTATGAAAAGTCAAAATTAGTCAAACATATGCGAACACACACCGGAGAGAAGCCATATTCTTGTGAGGTATGTGGAGTAGCATTTTCTGATGATTCAACTTTAAGAACCCACATGCGAAAACACACAGGAGAGAAACCATATTCTTGCAAAGTGTGTGGAGCTGCATTTTCACAGAATTTTCATTTGCGAAGACACATTAAGACACATGCTGGCGAGTAACGTTATGGATGTGAAATGTGTTTTAGCTCACTTTCATACAAGTCTGATTTGAAAAAGAATATGGAAACCTCAGAGAGAAACAATATTTCAAAGTGTGTTTCTCATGTATCTTATTTGGAGCATCACTTTTTAAAAATCGGACAGAAACTATAGCTTGTAAAGTGCTTGGATCTACATTTCGTTTCAGCTTTAACATTGAAAATATAAGTGCATATCTGTCTATATTTCTGTGATGAGGTATTATGTACATTATTTACATTATTCGGACTGTTGTCTTTATCTTTGTCACCATATTTATTACAACGTTTTGGTTGTACGCTCCATCCTTCTTCAGGTGGTTGGAATGTCGAACTGAACCCTTTATTTCACTCACTGGAGTAGACTATTCTAGTTCCACGTGCCATGTTTTAATGGATGTCAGTTATCAGTTATCTCCTGTTAATTTCCCTTTTAAAGTTCTCCACTGAATTAGCCGGGTATTGAACTCACACTCTTTGGGTCCTGTCACTGGATCTAATGCCTTTATCCACTGTGCCATGTGTCCTCAAGGATCCGGCTATGGCAGTGGATAACTTTCAGAGGGAAATTAACAGGAGATAACTGATACCTGACATCCATTAAATATGGCACGTGGAACTAGAACAGTCTACCCCAGTGAGCGAAATAAAGGGTTCAGTTCAACATTCCAACCACCTGAAGAAGGCTTGAGCATACAATGGCCGAAACGTTGTAATAAATATGGCAACAAAGATGAGGACAATAGTCCGAATAATGTACATAATACACATTAGTGCAGGTGACGTAATGTATAATAGCTTGGAGTTGTTAATCAGAGAACCAAGTTCAATTTCTAGTTGGGTTTATTATATTCACTTATGCACAAATACCCATGGGAACGATATGAATCCAACTCTTCTCCCCCCAGCTATGGGTTGATTATTAAGACTTATATCACTAGGTCATTATTATCTCAAAAAAAGTTCTTACATTCTAATCTGAAAATTCTTACAATCTAAGAATATTTTCTTGCTTTAAATAACCTGCAAAGGGTTGATACATTGTAGAAAATATTAAGCAGTGTAAGCCAGAAAAAAAGGCATCACTCTTTCCCTGGAAACCTGTCTGGTGCAGTTGCTATATCGATTAGGTCATGAATACCAACCAGATACTGACACTCAAACCATTTTTCTCTCACTTTTCCCTGAATGTCTGATACAAAGCTATCATTGCATATACACGAGTAATATATATTTGAATTTATGAGTTAACTAAATTTGACTAGCTTGTCAGCTAATTTTTTAATAGTATTTTTTATTCTTTTTACTGCAATTCCTCAAGTGGTGGCAAAATGAACAAATTTTAAATCTAAATTGTTTGTCCATTTAAAATACTACATTTATTATAAACTACCTGAAAAGTAACTATATTGTTGATGTTGTTGGCATGTACCTTGCTTGTGATCAGGGAATGGCAATCTGTCAATCTACTGCAGACTCTTCCACTTTCACCTTCAATCTTCTTACACATTTACTAAGTGTGTTTTTTCCTTCCTATTAATGTTCTATTTAACTAGATTTCTCTATACATATGATTTAGGATATTTTTTATTTTATTTTATTGAATTTACTTTGAAATTCTATAGATTATAGATACTTTAGTAAAGATAACTCATATATATTTACAATTGTATTTTTGTAGTATTTACTAACAATAATGTAGAAAGAAACATACACTTTGGTTGTTCCCGTTGTATGACAGAACAGGAGTCAGCAACCTATGGCACGTGGGCCACACGTGACACACCAAGCAATTTCCAATGGCATGCAACTGCAAATGACATCATAAAGTCTGAACCAATAACTACTACGACGCAAAGAAAATAGTGGTTTTAATTTTAATATATACTAAAATATATATATTATATATTACTACAGAACAGCCTTGGTTCTCGAACATCGTAAATGTCGAACTAATTGGTTTTCAAACAGAAAATTTGAGATAAGAATGGTTTGCTTATCAAACAAAATTTTGGTTCTCGAACAACATTGCCGAACTGAGTTAACCCCAACAGAATCATTTCTGAGTCGATCGCCGTGATGTATACATTCATGTGTTGTGGCGTTCTTTTCTTTTCCAGTTTTATTGTTCTGTGACTTTTTTTCTCTACATTGATTCCTACTGGAAAAATAGTTTCGGTTTATGAGTGGCCATCAGGAATAAATTAAATTCGTCAACCTAGGTTCCACTGTATATAAAATATATTGTAGAGCAGGTATATTGAGCATGACTTGTATAAAAATACATATGCTGTTGGTGCACTGAATGATTTTAAACTCTAAGTCGCCTATAGTTAGCAGGTTGTCGACCCCTGTGCTAGAATATCTGAGGAGCAAAGTATGTTACGTAAAACATTGTTGTCTTTTTGCACACAATTCTTATTTGCAAAATACGAAGGTCATTCAAAAGATTTTAAGCCTAAGGATTTGGAGAAACAAGACAGTTTTTCACTATCTTTCAATATAGTCCTCCTTGAAATCAATGCATTTGGTCCAACGATGCTCTTGAGGGATGTTTATAAACTTCTATGCCTCATCCAGAAGGAGATGGAGAAACAAGACAGTTTTTCACTACCTTTCAGTGTTATTCCCCCTTGATGTCAATGCACTTTATCCAATGATGCTTAAGCATTGCAATCTAATCACAGTAGAAAGTGTCAACCTGGTCCTTCAAAAGCCAATCCACAGCATATGAACAAATCTTTGTTTACAAAATGGTGACCACACTGATGGGATTTGATTTTTAGGAAGCGGGAAGGAGTCAGATGGAGTAAAGGAGATGGGATAGAAATTTAAATCCACAGTTCACTGCTTCAGCTACTGCAACATGAGCAGTGTGAATGGGAAAATTATCAAGAGTACCTTCTGCATTTTAAATTGTCCCCCTTTAATTGTCTTAATTCTGATGCATAGTATTTTCCATTAATAGTTTTTGCTCTTTACCAGGTAGTCTATCATGATCATGTCTTCAGAAGCCATCACCTTGCCAACAAACACTGCTTACTTGAACTTCTTCAGGGGTGAAATACCCGAATGGTTTCTCGGTTTGCTTTGAATCTTTGAATCATATTCAAAGTGGTGAACCCAGGTTTCATCTTGGGTTGCTAATCTGTGGTGGAAATTCTCAGAATCATCCTGGAAGCAAGTCAAAAAGTGTTCTGGAAATGCCAACCCTTTTCAGCTTCTGCTCTGGTGTCAGCATTCTTGAGATCCATCTTGCAGGCACCTGTCTCATTCCCAAGATCTTGGTTAAAACAGTATGGAGCAAACCAAGACTAATGCTTATTAGCTTAGCTATCTGCTAGGCAGCAAGACATCTGTCATCCAAAACCATACAGTAAATGGTATCAACTTGTTCATCAGTGGTTGAGGTTTATGGACGACATGACAGAGAATCAAGATCTGTGCTGTCGCACTTGAATTCTGCAGCCCACTTCTTCACATTTGCATAGGAATGGGAGTCCTCATCAAGTGTGGTTGTACCATGTCTTCATGGATTTCCTTGGGTGTCATACCTTTCTTTTGCAGATATTTATGACTGCTCAGGTCTCTGTTTTGTGCATTTTCAAATTAAATGGGATATCATCTGTCAGTCTTAGTCTCCTAACAACTTCCGGAACAGAAGAGATGAATCTTTATCTATAAAAGGCAGGATGTGTGTGTGTGTGTGTGTGTGTGTAACATATGCACGGCCGCAATTTTCGACAGATTTGCACCAAAATT